>BQNB010186097.1:0-12158 GCA_026074375.1 Tanacetum coccineum
TTGATTTAATTTCAAGCATGTCTAAGTGTATAAGACTTGAAGTGATTGGACTTAGGCATGCCTTGTTTTTCCCTAAAGCTTTCCGAAACAAAGACCATGCTTAGGGACAATAAAAGTAAAAAGTGTAAAGTTATAAATTATTGCGTTACGTAAATGTTTTACGTAACCAATAAAATAAAAAGCGTAAAGTTATAAATTATCATCCTAATAACTTTATAACACTTACTTGACGTAAACATTTAATTGTTTGATGCCCATTTACGTTTGATGCCCATTTCTCAATGAATGAAATTGGTTTCTAAAGTATCAGCAATAATGACAAAAGCTAGAGTGAAAGTCAACTTGACCATGAGATGGTGGATAGATTTGTTTTAGTGGTGGTGAAGGTGGTGCTTGGTTGTAGGCATTGGAAGGATTGTTGTGTGTATCAAGAATGGTTGAGATGTTATGAAGTGAGTTAATCATTTCATCTCTTAGAGGGTTGTAGGAAGGTGTTAGGTTTATGAAAAGTGTCGATTATGTGGTTTTATTATATTTTGTTATTAGACTTTATTTTGTTTAGTTTAATATAGCTTGTAATAAGGTTTATTATGCTTTAAGTAAGAAATAGCATAATAACCAAAGTCTAGGGACTAGTATTGTCAAGTTAGGAAAATAAGGAAGGGAAGCCTCCCTCTCATTGCCTATAAATAGCCCTCTAATCTTCATTAGAGGGTGATGCCCTTGTAATTAATTCTTATTTTCCCTCCATAATAAAATTTGAATTTTCCCTTTACTTGCCCTCATTCTCTCTAATCTTACATGTTGATATGATTGATTCAAGATTCATGTAACCTATCAAGTGCTATCAATCGCCAATAGAGAAGTAGAGTGCTTGATTTGTGCGTGATTTTGTTCGACCGAGAATCAAAAAATGATGGTTTCTGAATTCATAAGCATACCTATTCATAAGTCATATCTAATAAGTCAGTCACAATATGCAATAGAGTTGTTAAAGAAACATGGTCTAGATGAATGTGTCTCCATGAGCACACCTATGGCAACAGAGAGACTGGATGCTAATTTACAAGGTACTCCTACTGATCAAACGACTTATCGTCGTATGATAGGAGGGCTTATGCATCTAACAGCCAGTCGACCAGACATAGCCTTTGCTACTTTTGTATGTGCACGTTATCAAGCACGACATACGGTCAAACACCTCAAAGAGGTTAAATGAATCTTCCGGTACCTAAGACAGTCCTATAACATGGGCCTATGGTATCCGAAGGATTCTGGTTTTGAACTAATTGCCAATTCAGATGTAGACCATGCAGGTTGTAAAGATGATTGTAAAAGCACATCAGGAGATTTTAAGTTGAAAGCTCGTGAGTTGGAGTTCAAAGAAACAAGATTGTACTGCGATGTCTACTGCAGAAGCTGAATATGTTTCATTGTCTCATGTTGTGCTCAAGTTATTTGGATGCGTACTCAACTACTTGTTTATGGATATAAGTACAATCGGATTTCGATGTACTGTGACTCTAAGTGTGCCATTTCTATTTCATGCAATCCGGTCCAACATTCTAAGACGAAGCACATTGACATCCGGTATCATTTTATTAAAGAACATGTTTTGAAGGGTACCGTGGAAATTTACTTTGTCGGGACAGAATACCAACCAGCGGATCTATTTACTAAGGCGCTTCCAAAAGAACGCTTTGAGTATTTAGTTCATCGAATTGGTATGAGATGTATGACTCCAACTCAGTTGGAAAGTCTGACAAAGTTATCTTTTTGAAAAGCTATATTAAAAAAAATTAACAAGATCACATGCTTAGTTTCATGATTTCAAGTTTTTATACAAAGCTTTCAAATTGCAAATACGGAATCATGATCTAAGGGGGAGTTATTAAGATTTTTCATTCACAAACATCATTTTCAAAATTAAATAAAAACAAGGATTTCTCACAAAGAATGAATTTGAAAAATGTTATGGTTTCAAGGGGGAGTTTTTATTTAAGCATCTTCATTTTTAGATTAAGTACTATACATGATTTCATTTCAAAGGGGAGTTTTTGGAAAAACTTCATTGTTTAAGGGGGAGTTTGTGAAAATTCATAAACAAATTTCAAAGAAACAAGGTCAGAATTGAAAATTAAAAGTACAGGGGCTAAAAGTGTCAAATTTCAAAAATATCAAAGAAACAAGGAGAGTCATTTTCGACTTTCAATTTTATTATTACAGAATCCATTACCGAGTTTGAGAAGAAATTCATTCTAAGCTTTCTAAGTTCATTACAACGATTTCAATTTCATTTCTAGAGGGGAGGGAATCGTCGGCTGTTGGCTTGGTGCCAAGCCATGGCGCCAAAATGGCCAACGGCGCACGACTCCATGGCTCGCGCCAAGGGTCTTGGCGCCGTAGCTAACAGCCCACGCCAAAGTTAATTTTTTTTTTAAATCTATCCGTTAGGGGGAGCGGATATTTAAAAAAATACCCCCAAAATCACAATTTTACCCCTTTAAAAATCCTATAAATACCCCCTTTTTATGTATTGTGTTTTTTAATGTAATGTTTTTAATTTCAATGAATTTTATTTTTAGTTTTATAAATAAGTGTATTTTAAATAAATATTCAAAAAAAAATGCTATGGCACCAGAATTCTGGTGCCAAACCACTCCCACTGAATTCTGGTGCCATGGCATTTCTGGTGCCAAACTCCATTTTGCTGACGTGACACCACTTTTGGAGTTTGGCACCAAAAGTTTGGCACCACGACTCCCTGTGCTCTTACTCAAACGTAAGTAGAATAAAGTGTTTTGATTGATCTTTGATGGTTTTGGGTTACCGAGTTTAAACTCGGTAAATATGAAGATTACCGAGTTTGAGTGTGATTGAATTTTAGTTGAATATTACACATGTAGGTTAATATTAGGCATCGATTAAGTAAACAAAATGATAACTGGCCATACAGTGATAATAGAATTCATAGGATTGACCTCAGTTTGAAACTCGGACGAAGATTACCGAGTTTGATTTTTTATCGAGTTTAACTATTTGCTTAAAGTGCTAATTTGGAAATAATTTTATCATACAATCGATCGAGTTTGGTTTTAAATTCATTGATCTTCAATTTTGTTAAAACTCAGTAATAGTAACAAATTTAAACTCGGAAGGTCAAATGGTCAAACTCAGTAAGAAGTCAAATGGTCAAACTCAGTAAGTTTACTTGTGGAAATGTGAAGATGTTTGAGAAAGAAATAATGTTGTTGCCTAATGTTTGTGATGCTTAATGTTTGAATGTCTGTGGAACAAAAAGATCAGTTTCTCATGTGTTGTGAAAATGACAAATAATTTTGCAAAAGAAAACAACTTTTCATGAATTCTAAGCTGTGGGTCATATATGTCTATTCGTAATTGTTTAAGTGGACTAAGTCATGTCCGGTTTAGGCCGTTTTCTGCAATGAACAGAATGAGGAGTGAGTGACTTAGTGTCCATTCAATTATTGAATTAGATGTGTTTGTCTTCATGGTTTAAGATTCATAACAAAAAGTGAAAGCAAAAGTGTTTTTATAAACTTGAAGTTGTTAATCCAAATCTCAATTGTTTAAGTGGACTAAGTCATGTCCAGCTTTGGCCGTTTTCTGCAATGAACAAAATGAGGAGTGAGTGTCTTAGTGTCCATTCAGTTGTGGGTTTGTGATTACATGCTTCTAGGTTATCTTTAAAAAGAATATTTTTGACAAAAGTTTCTAGAAAAAGTTCTCAAAATCTGTTATTGTGGAAAAATGATACTCTGTCACAAAACAATTTTAAGACGTTGATTGATTTCTCTTTAATTTTTCATAAAAGAGTATTGCTTTAAATCAAAAGAGAAAATATCATCATTCTGAAAGAGTATACAGTCAAAAAGAATTTTGGTGAGGTTATTCTAAAAACAGAAAGAGGAGAGTTTTAATCATACGTGAAAAAAGCAAATCAAAAGTGTGTTCGAAAAAAGAATTGCCACAACACTAAAAAAAATTGGTAAATCAAAAGAATAAAGCGTATGGCATGTGCTAGAAAAAGCAAGAACGAGCACATGGGAAACAAACTAATCAAACATATGTTCAAAAAGAATTGCCAGAACATATAAAACAGACAGAGTGGAAAAAGACAAAAATGTCATATGAATTGTGCGTTATCTAACATCTCAATTGTAATCATTCAGTAATCATCATGGCACAACAACAACATGCAGCTGATGTTCATCCAGATGAACTGTGCCCTCCGAACAAGAGATATGATCTTATGGATGCTAACAAAAATGTTTGATCTTGACAAGTGCAGATGTCACCAGAAAGCAAAATTTCTGACGAATATCCTCAGAAATCATCCTATTACGATTTAGCATTTGTCCAGCTTCTTCATTCGTTCCATGCATTTTATGCACAGTTTGGCATATTTGAAGAAGATGGATCATGTAGCGGCTCAGGTTTATGCTGGACAAGAAAGAACTCACTCTTACACTGGATGACTTTAGACAAATCTTTCATCATCCACAAGCAAATGCCAACAATCATAATTCATGCATGCCACCTCCATCATTTTCTAACATGGTTCCATTCTACAAGCAAGTGATTGGGATTTACAAGGATTGTAAAGAAACACGTGATTTTCAAGACTACTGGTCTTTGCAGCATGCATCTTATGCAAAATAGTCTCAAAATTAGTGCTTACAACAACAGTTGTCAAAAAAACTGATGGACAACCACCGTTGCAGTTAATGCAAATGTTGTATTGTTTTGTCAACAACATTCATGTGGATTATGCGGAGTTACTATGGGAAGGGCTTTACTATTCGCTTCATCATCCAACATCTTCGATTCCGTATCCAAGATTTACAAAGATCATTGTCAGTCACTACATGACTATCTTTCCTGACATCTCAAGACGTGTTCGAGACATGTATCACAATTTGCAAGATGATGATATTATGAAGAATATTTTCAACTCAGGAAGACACAAAAACAAAGTTGGAATGAAGATACCAGATTGGATGATCACTGATGAAATGA
This sequence comes from Tanacetum coccineum, assembly GCA_026074375.1. Lineage (NCBI taxonomy): Eukaryota > Viridiplantae > Streptophyta > Magnoliopsida > Asterales > Asteraceae > Tanacetum > Tanacetum coccineum. Next base: position 5,041 of record BQNB010186097.1, read on the forward strand.
AGCAAACGGAGCATTATCGGATGTATACAGAGGTGTTTGGGATAGATGTTTCTCTGACTCAGTCACAGCCGACTGAGTCTACCCACGAAACGCCTATGTCAACTAGCGCCCCTAGGTCACCTAACCCTGATAAGGAAGTCGCAGAGTCAAGTGCTCCAAGACGATCAACTGTGATTCGTCTTTGTCTTCCTGAAAGGAGGTCTACACGTCTTACACCACTAGCTCTAGTGCCAACTGTCGATAAAGCAGATGAAATGATTTTACAAGATACATTACAAGTTAGTCTTGCTGAGCATAAAAGTCGTGAGGAGCAGGAAGCAAGAGAGAACGTGGCACTGGTTGCAGAGCACTTGGCATCTGAAGAAGTTGAAAAAATGGTTGATGATAGTTCAATCCCTAGGAATGATGAATCACTAATCCCGTCACTAGGATTAGACCTCAGAGTGATAAGGAAAGTCCGGGGTGGAGATTGCTAAGGAAAGGATTGGTGGAGATTTTCAAGAACAAAGGAGGAGATACTAACATTATTATACTAGTGAATGTAACTGATGAAGATGAAGAAATAACTGACGGGGTGTATGAATTAAAGAGAAGGGAGAAAGGGAAGAATGTAGAGGAGTCTAGGAATTCACCAATCCTCACACCAATTAGATCTCCTAGGATTCATTCTAATCTCGTATCTTCAGATACTGAGAAACTCCAGGAATTGACGGATACTCCTTATACTACATCATCATCAGGTTCACCTCACAAAAGGTTAACTAAAATGAAATCGCCCTTTTATCATTGTTCAAGACAAAACTACTCGCATTAAACACTTCAAGATCTTTTTCCTCGAGTTACAAGGACGTTATGGTTATTTGTTTGCACATTTACGGGCGAGGTTCATGCCAAGAAAGTATTCGATACACTTGCTGATAATCCTTCATGATGTAATGGTTGAGTCATACCTAAAAAGTTGTTAAACACGTTAAGAGCAAGTTATGCAGCAGTTCCTAGAACAAGTTTCGAAATCAAGTTCCCAGTGTATGTTGCTGAGGGTTGATTCTGAGAGAAAAAGGCTAAAGATGAGACAGGATAAGATTGATTGCTAAGCTATTTGCAGACGTGGAAATTCAAGCTCAATTCTCGCCCAAATTGAGAATGCAATTGCCAATGTCATTCCTTCTCAAGTTGATGCTTCTGTTCAAAATTATATGTTTGGCCATATTCTTCATGTTCATCCAGCTCAATCACAAACATCCTCTGTTCCAGAACAACAATATCAACTATATCTTGCTATGAAAGCTTATCCTCAATTACAACAAAAAGACATAGCAATATGGTTGGCTCTCCAGATGAAGTTTGAACGAATCCCGTACTATAAATGCATGTATGGAAACTCCTGTCTGTTTCGCCCCAAGAGTCAAGACGATCCTCATGATGATGTTCATTCCTAAGGGAGATTAGTGCGATTAGCTGCAGAAAGACCTCGGAGTGTAAAGCTTTATGTAATCTGGAGAGTCATCATTGGACAAGTTTTTCAAGTGGAACAAGCTCCATCACTTTAGGTAATCGAGAGTAGGGATGATGATTTTGATTTTTTAGACTGACTTTATGCTACAGGCGATGATGAATGAAATTCAACGAAGCGAGTGATTCACACGGACATTATGGAAGAGTCTCGCTAACCATTGATGAAGCTATGCGGAGAAAGTAGGGCTGATGAGATTTAAGACACAGCATGTACTTTAGGTGATGAGCATCAGTATCATATTGATCAGATGAAGAATTTCTTGAAGAGTGACATTGTCTAGGAAAGTAGAAAAGAAATTCTTGTCTCTCCATATCCACGAAAGACCACACCATTGGTTCATAGATGCCAAAAAGATCCTGATATGCTCCCAGCTTATCTTGGATTAATTCAAGACCTTTTATTTTGAAGAAAGTAAATTATAGACCCGAGAAGATAGTTTTGTCACTTCACAAGTTTCCAGCAATTATCTTCAATGATGATGATATTGAAGAACAAACTTCCATATGGGTGAATAAGTGTGTAAAGAAGTTCAATCCTTATGCTCAATATGGTGTTAAACATTGGAAGAATCCTCATGCGAAGATCTTCTACATAAGGAAACAAAAAGAGCCTGGAAAACCAAAGGAAGAGATTTATTCAAACTCAAAAATCATTTAAGTCATCAAAACATATTGGGAATTAGGTCATGAACACAAGTTTATCACAGAGATTGTTGCAAGACGAGATATTTGATGCATCGTGTCAATTACCTAGCCTGATTATAAGAATCTTAACAAGAATGATATTGAGGACATATACTTGTTAATTATGAATGGCAAGGTACCAGATTATGCAGATACAGGGTTGCTATGGTCTTTATCAGTCTTCATTAGAAGTTCAGTGATACGGGCAAGAGTGCATGACTTCTAACTTGGAATTAAAAGCTATCAACAGAAGGTTAATCTCACTGCACCAACAATAACTTTCCCAGGAATTGAAGAGCATGATATGTTCTCCATCATCTATGAGTGTGCATGGATCATTATTTAAAGGAATAGTAAAGAAAGAGAAAGGATACGGTGTTGATCGGAGGACATTACTAAATTCATAAGTTTTGTGATGCAACGTTAAATAGAGTATTAGAAGGGCTGAAGAGCTATAATAATGACGTCAAGTATGGATATGTTCAAAAAGATCTCACTAAAGATGAAACAAAATACTTGAAGTTGTTTGAAGAAGAGATTAAAGAGATTGAAACATCGAAGGCAGATGAGAAGATGGGAGATGTACGTAAATGGAAGACCACTTGGATTAAGACGGAACGCCTGAATAATCACCCCTTGTGGGGTGGATTGTTTAGGATCATTAAAATGTCCTCGATTTATGTGAATTTGTATTATTTTAAGTCTTTAGTGTTTCTTTTGTTAAAGTCAAAGTAGTTTGTTACTAAGGGTTATATTATGCTAAATATTGACATAGCATAATTACCAAAGTCGAGGGACTATATGTGTCAAGTAAGGAAAATAAGGAAGGGAAGGAGGCTTCCCTCTCCTATAAATACCCCTCTAATCTTCATTAGAGGGTGATGAATTTTGTAACAAACTATTTCATTTCCCTCCATTTTATCATTTGAATTTCAAAGATTTGTCCCTCTCTACTATTCTCTCTATGCATTCAAGTTTGATATGATTGATTCAAGATTCATGTGACCTAAAAAATCGGTTTGATATCGAGCAATGAACTAAATGTAGTGTTCACAAAACTCCTATCGGAACCCCAATCAAATAAAAAAGAAGCATAGCGGTTATTTTAGCAAAAAATGTACCAGTAACCACATTCGACTTTCGATACTCAGCGTCCTTAATAGCATAAGCTTCGACCACGAACTTTCTCCAAATTCTTCTTGCCTTGACCTGCTTCGGACATTGGTCCTAGTATGACTGCTCAACCATAATCCTAACAAGGTCCAAAGGGTGAGCGTTAGACCCGTTTGGCAAACTCACTCCGTACAGTACCTCGACTTGTGTCCAACCTTTCCACACTTGTGACACTTAATCGTACACTGACCAACATGACGAGTAAAACAACGCTCACACAAAGGAAGCTTTCCATCAGTAGGTGCCGGGTACCATTTGGGCACGCGCATTTCTTGCGTTTGGATTCTGCGAAAAAGCTGACGAAGAGTTATCCTTTGCTTGCCTTACCACTTACTATTTCCACTTTTTGAAAGCTCTCTTACTTTCGCGTCTTACCCCCCCCCATTCCAAAAATTCTTTCAATTTCTAGCTTGTGGATTTTCTGCTCATCAAACTTGTGAGCCTTAGCACAGCTTCATTAGATTCAGCATGGCTTAGAAGATGTCATACTATGCCCTCCCCCCCCCCCCCCTTGATGTTATCCGTTAATCCTCGGATATAAGCATCAACCTTCACTCTTTCTGGGTCAACCATTCTCGGCTACATCAATGCAAGCTCATTGAACCTCTTAGTATAAGCAACAATGTCATACTCCTTAACCTTCAAGTTCCACAACTCGTGCTCCATACGTTGTATCTCTTCTATCGGATAAAACTCAGCAGTCATCAGTTGCTTCATTTTAGTCCAAGGCATTCGGTTCACAGTATCCAAACCCAAGGTTGCAATCTTAGAATTCCACCAGGTTAAAGCTGGTCCTTCCAATGTAGCTGCAGGAAACCTAACCTTCTTTCCCTCTGCACAATCATTGATTCCAAAAACACTCTCAGTTTTCTCGAACTATCTTCTCAATTCAACAACTCCTTCAATCCCACGAAAGACAGTTGGATTGCACTTCATAAACCCAGCAAAAGTGCACTCACGAACAACAGGTGCAGTGTCTTGACCCCTAACTGGCCCGGATCCACTAGCATCGTTCCTGACCTTTGCTTGACTTTCTCGCTCAGCAGCAATAACGGCATCAACACTTTCCTTAATCAATCGACGCGTAGCAGCTTGAGTCATAGGTGCAGACTTTGGATGCATGATCCTGTCACATCACACAAAAAATAATCTGATAAGCATTCATAACATGATACATTCATAACATGGTATAATGCCAAATCAATCATAACAACAGTTCACCACATCAAGTAGTAATCAAAAGATAGTCATTCATTTTTCATCACAAAAGAGTTAATACATAGTTGCATTGTTTCATGAAATGATACAAATCGTTACAACCAATAGCATCAATTCTACTAACTAAGGACTCAGTTTAGTGATTACACAACAAAAGAAACTACAATTGAAACTAAACTACTACGCATCATGAGGAGATCCTTGCGGCTCAGACAAAGGACTCTTCTCATCTTCAATCGGAACATTGATAGCTTCATTCGGTCTTTCTTCAAACACAAATCCCCTACGAATCATCTCTTAATAGAACTCATGAGCTCGAACTCTAGTCCATAATGCATACGAAGGAAAGTGTTTTGTCAACCTTGGTTCTTCAAGTTCCTTTGTTAGTTTCTTACACTCAGCTTTTTCTTCAACATTACCGATCTTTTCAACCAACCCTTCCATTGCAACCGTTCTTTGCTCCACACTAGAACGCACTTCATTACCCAAATCCAAAATCAACTTACCATAAAACTTATCCTTTGCCTTTCCTTTCTTCTCGACCAATGCATGCGCCGTCTCGCGACCACACAATCGTCTTGAAAAATTGACCATTCGACCAAAAAGAGAGTCAATATCCCGTCTCATGAAGCCAGGCAGCAATCTATCACCATCCTCTCGAGGAATAGTGGCAGTAGACGATTCACCTACCTCATATATACTAACAGGAACAGTCTCATCCCCATGCTCAATCGAATTCTCAACCTTAATCTCATTATCAGGTTTCAGCTTAGAAGCAGTGCAGGACGGAGTTAGGTTAGAGGATCCACCTCTTGTATGGATAGGTCAACTCCGGCTCATTCTCATCTTCCTCCGATTGTTCGTTCCATATCATCATCTTCTTCTTGAGATCTTCTTCTTTCCTCAAATTATCTTCTTCGGTCTCGTCTTCATCTTCTAAGCAGGCTTGGGAAAACACAGGAACATCATCGTGTTGATTGGCTCAAAAACGGGTACAATCATCCACGTAGTTAAGGAGGAATTCATTCACCCCTGATAATCTAAGAATTAATACATTAATACTTACTTAATAGTGTATTACTTTTATTATCATTCAAACCGTTCAATGTAATACTATTATTAAATAACAGGTTCCGCTATCAAAGCACAACAATCAAATTTATAATTCTGCGACCTTCTGTTCGATATATCTTAGTTATATATCACAACATTTATTTTGGTAGTTATATATAGTACATGACATTTTATGCATACAACACATGCATAAATGCACCAATAAACAGCAACTTATGCATCTAACACATGCATAAATGCACCAATACATAACGCTTTATACATCTAATACATGCATAAATATCCATACTTAACCAATTATACATATAACACATATGTACTTATACTTACACGTAACAATTAGTAAATGTACCTTACATGTAACCAATGGTAACGAGGAGTATCGATGTACGTGTAGAAGCGTTATAGTTTAGGTTTTTCAAAAAGACTCAACCTAGTTCTCTACAACTCTAGACTCTTGATATCAATTTGATATCTAAAATGATTACAATTCGAGTTTTGAAAACAACCTAGTTCTCTATAACCGAAGCTCTGGTACCACTCTATAACACCCTCCCCGAGGGGCATCGGATTGCGCAGCAGAAATTAGCAATTTGGTGTTACTAAATAGCATCCGTCACCACGATAATAGAAAACGACTCAAATAAGACGTTTACCAAACATGTGTTCCATAATTATTCAGAGTTAAAAGTGCATTAGGTCCCACGAACCAAAATAGTCCCTTTGTAAATGATATGTATACTTATTGATATCACTTGTTTTATGTACTTTATAACTTAGTAATTTTTTCCACAATCCTCCATAACCTTATGTTAGGATCACATAAATGGACCCGAACAAAGAAGCTTCGGTCACTCGAAGATACAAGACAAAAGTCTAGCTCGTTAGTTGGTTAATTAATTAATGTTTATTAATGTAATTGGGCTAACAAAGAAAAAGCCTAAAAAGCCCAACAAAAGCCTAGAATGGGCAAAACCTTGTTAGTATAAATAGTTCTAGTTTAGTCAAAAATTAAGGTTAGACATTTTAGAGAGAAAATTAGCTAGTCATTATTGTGAGGGTTTCTAGCCACCAAAAGGTTTTGTTTTTCTTTCAATCATCAATAAAGTTCTTAATTTTATGCATCTTGATTCTACACATAATTGTTAAGGATTCGTATGAATGATCATGGAACCTACATTTTTGGATTTTCCTTTTTCTTTTCTCGACTACCTGTTTGACTTCCTTTATTATATCAACATTGGGATCATAGAATGAGAAACGCCCATAGAATAATCTACGGATGTCCTGACGGATAAATTCATCGTCCCCGATTTTTCACTAGTTCCAAACCAAGCAATTAAACAAGATCATTTATCAATATAAGTCCAAATGTTAAGCACTCATACTTATGACTTGTGAACTTTTAGCTCCTAACATGGATATATGATTTAAATGTGTGTACTCATTTCAAC
>BQNB010186099.1:0-10908 GCA_026074375.1 Tanacetum coccineum
TTAACCTACTATATGCGTTATACACCCTTGTTGTATAGTAGGCCAATAAAGGAGGAATTGCATGCTAATTTTTTGAGTTGATGAATAGCATATATGGCAAATCCATCATCTGTAGACTTGAACACACTTTCTTGGATATCTAAGTACTTACTAGTCCATGTGAATCACATTAGCAATAATGTGTAGACATTCAATAAATGAGAAGATTAATTGCAACTTACTTTCACTAGTGAAGAAACACTCACAATGTTGTCAGATCTAGTGGGAACAGTGCATTTTATGACCAAAAATGACATACTTGCAATGTTGTCAAATTGAGTAGGAGCTTTGAGTTGTTTTCCTTATATGCGCCTCACTTTAGTACTAGCTTGGATTGAAAAAATAATTATTTTCCAAATGTAAAACATCTTCATTTAGTAAGAATCACCGTGTATTATCTTTGATAACGTGTTGCCTTTGAGATGTCGCTTCCGTTTAATGTTATCTACAAGATAGTTATGCACGATTCCTTATTAATCAATGGAGTTCTATATACACTAGCTATGATAATATGTTTTGAGCTTGACTTAATTCATATTCTATCTGTAACACTACCATATTGTCGATATAAACAAACTAACTAGCGTAGTGTTGTTTTATGCATAAGGTTGTACCCTGCATAAGTGAGAGAAATTTTAATTGTGTGCAAGGAACAACTCAGAACAACATGACTAATAGTTTTTCTTGACTGCAAAGTAAGAAAAATATTATTCTACTAGGACTCTTAAACATTTAATGTATGTTTCCCTATTAAGAAAATATGTCAAGATAAAAAGGTAAGCTACATGATTATGTTTTCTTGGAAAGTCATAAACATGAAGTTTTAATTAACTTGAAATTACTATTGAGACCACAAGTCGGCGCTCATTTTTACTTTAGTTTAATAGTAATTGTTATGTTTTCTTGTTAAGACATGTACATTAAGTCTTTTACTTGTAAAAATACTTATGAAGTAAATTAAAAAGTTAACTTTTTATGTCTTCTTGTTAAGATATGTACATGAAGTCATTGACTTGGTTAAAGACTTACAACAAATAGTAAGAATTGGATGTTTATGTCTACTTGTTAAGACAAACACATAAAGTCGTTGACTTGATAAAAGACTAATAATATGAAGCATGCTATTGGCTTTGTAATAATATTGATGCCATTACGTTTTAACTTAATTTGGTAAATAGGTAAAGCATAAAGTAAAAGTTCATCTAATGAATTGTAAGATTGTCTTACTATTTTGATCTTATTGGAATATCACAATTTTATGGTATGTCCAACAAGGGCAATGAAACTATATATTGATATTCTTTTGATTCATGATGACCTTATTAACTTATTTAACTCCTAAAGATATCAAGGTTATATAATTGAGTATGTCATGGATATACCCAATAAGACTCCAACCTAGAAGGTTAATTAAGATATTATTCTTGTAATAAAATGAAATGAATCTCATTATGTCTTGATTGAAGTTATAAATTTGTTAAGATCTCTTGGAGATTATTATTAACAAAATCCTAGAACTGTTAAGTGTATTTTGTAGGATACCCAAAGGAAACGATGAGATACCACTTCTACAACCCACACGAGAACAAAGTTTTTGTTGCTCGTTATGTTGAGTTCTTTGAGAATAGTCTCACTTTACAAAAAGCAAGTGGGAGTCTCACTTTGCAAGAAGCAAGTAGGAGTGATGTAGGTCTTGAATTACTTCAAGAAGAAGATACACAAACCTTCTGGTAAAATTCATACTGAGGATGAACATGTAAATGTTGAACCTTATAATGATATTACTCATATTCATAGATTAGCAAGGATACCTCGAGTGATGCTAAGGATTATGAGTTAGAGGATCATGGTGAACCTGTTAACTATATGAGATGCATTATCAGATCTTGAATCTAATGGATAAGTCGAAACCTATGAATGTAAAGATGTTATCCAAAAGGAGATAATCATATTCTTGAAATTTGATTGATCTTTAACCTATCGGTTAGATGATGATGTTTAAATGAGTTTTCTTTAAGAGAAGACTCAAAGGGACAATATTGTATACATATTTATTGCACATCAAATGACATAAGTGTTTACTCATACTCAAGAAACTGACTATGGTTAAAACTTCTTCATTTACAAAATTTATAAATAAAGATGATTAAATTGTCATACTTGTTTTTCTTGAAAATAAATATAACAAATTGAGTTTCAAGAACTCTTTATTGAATGATTACCTTGCGAGGACGATGTGTAATCAAAAGAGGTTTTATAAATCCAATGTAACATTTACAAGTATATAAAAATGCAAAAATCCAAGTGCGGTTTAAAAGCACGCATCTAATGAGCAGAATCTTAAATTTAATTGTTAAATCAATCACTTGTTGGATTTGATTTATAATTTTAAATAAGATAGCGCATGAGTACATCTGAAAGCTAGTGGGAGTACTTTGTTTTATTTTTTTAAAAATCGAATATGTTGTAAAACATATTAGAAACAATTTTTCATCTAAGCAATATGTATCCCTTACATTGAAATAAAGTTTCTTGTAAGTATTTTGGAAAATGAAACATGCAACCTTGGTATAATATGTTTGATAGATTAAACATATGTGGTGAATTAAGTCTGAATGCAATATGAAATATCATTGGGTGAAACTCAAATGATCTATCTCACTTGATGAGATTGAAAACATGAATCAAAGCCTTAAATCCCACTAAAGGATTCATTAAGTATATCATATTGTATATGAGATTAGTTGTATCATTTGCATCAGTGCAAGATGATTTGACAACATTGAAATCTACTCCCTCCGTCCCAAAATTATTGTCCCCCGACAAAAAACATACAGTTTAAGAAAAGTGCATTTATTACTGCTTTCTCTTTCTTACTTTTTGACAGAATGACAGTTTTACCCTTAGTTAATGAATTAAACTCTTCTTTGAAGTTTGTAATAAAAATTTCAAACAAGGATAATATAGTAAACTTGATCAAACTTCCCTATCTATTTTTAGTAGTAGACAATTAAATTGGGACATCCCAAAAAGGAAACGTGGACAATAAAAATAGGATGAAGGGAGTAATTGAAAGATATTATATAACTATTAAAAGAAACATTCTGATGAATGTTGTTTGGATTAGGAATTCATTTCTAGACTTAGTAATGATGAGGCTATGAATATACATTGCGATAAACATAGTGAAATCATTATAGTTAACAAACCTTGGATTTGAGTGATATCCAAACATTATCAAAGAAGTGTTCAGAGTTTACAAAATTTTAGCATAGTGTTGGTTGTATACACTAGTGCTTGATTTAATTGAGATGATACTCAATCCTAGTCTTGAAAAGTTTTTATCATGGATGATAACATTGATGACTACGCATGCTTAGCTTGAAAGCATAGTCTGATAAATACATTAAAAGAATAAGAATGTTTTACAGTTTGGAAAATTGTTGAGATGAATGTCTTAAATAAGTGTTTTGCGTATGTCATACACTTTGTGGAAAGTAATGTGACTAGACTCATATAAGTGATACTTATAAATTGAGTGCACACGTAAAAATTAATCATCATATTATTCAAAATTTTCACTTTAGTGAAATTTTGAAATAAGTATTCTCAAAGTTCCAAAAGATCAAAATCTAGTTGATTTGTTCATGGAACCTATGCATTATCAACAACTGCGAGTATTGTGAATAAGACATTAGTATTCAACTAGGATCATCATGCATTGATCTTATTTGGTATTTGGATAATGGAACTGTAAGCAGTTATATTAAACAATGAATTGATATACATGGTATGACCATTTCATTTATAATATTGTGTTTTATATTTGCATGTTTAAATCTTTGAATAAATTTATTTATTCTAAACTATGTCCATTATCAATTAACAATATGAGAGTGTTATTAAATTAAGACAAATGTGAGTGATTGGCCTTATTCTGTGTTAAATCTTATTTAAGATGTGTCTGGCCATAATCAACATTGTTATTAAATGTGGTTAAATATTGGATACCCCACCTTGTGTTAATCACTTTATGGATCGACGTCATTAAGTGAGTTACACATATGGTAGAGTTGATTCTCATCCTCAAACTTGAGATGCAAGCAAGTTTTACTAGTGTGGATTGCATTTTCTTGATTCTAGTCAACCGCTATTCTTAAAAAGGTAGTTATAAGGCTACTCTCAGAAATGTTATAAAGCACACGAGAAACACTTGTAGTAAATATAGAATTTGTTCCTCCAAGTGTTTGGCCCTTCGTTAGGTTGATCAGATGTTTGCATGATCGTGCCCAAGGTGTAGTAAAGATGATTCTTTTTACATTTGGCAATCTAGATCAATCCAAAAATGAGAAATAGAATCGTTAAATTATGAGATGACTTTGATCCATATCCATATATAACACCGAATTTGAAACAAAATTAAAACCATTAAAACTGAGAAGTTTAACAAAACTGCACTCAGGTATTTCTGGAAGCATTGATGATGTTGCTAGACGCTTGTCAATGTTAGTATGATATATACTATGATGATGACTTTCGCAAGTGGGAGCTATTAGGAATTGTTCATATTATACGAATATTTATATGACTGGAAATACGTAAGCCTATGGGGGTCACACACTTATACACATAGATGCTAATCTATTAGTATATATAATAATATAAATGTATATTTATTATATATATATTAATAATCTAACGATAATACTTAACGGTCGTTAATTGTTTGTGTTGCGAATAATTAGCCGTTAGCCCTTTAATTATTATGTAAATGTACATAGGTAATTAAATAGACAAAATACCAAACGGGTGGGGGGTACTTTGGCTACAGGGGGCCGGCCACATTTAGGTTTAGGGGAGCGGGTATTTGTGACAAGATTAAGGTAGCTTTTTCCCATAGCTAAGCAACCCTAATCCTTCACTATAAATACTCAATGGGATTTCTCATTCATTCATCGCATTCTTCTTTTCTTGTACTCTTGTTCTGATTCATAGGATCCCCAAGTAAGGGATTTTGTGCTTTGGTATTCTTAGTATATCAAGAACGTATTTTTCAAAAATCGTTAGTTCTTGAACTAGCATTCGGGTAGCATTGATAGACGTGTAGTGTGGATACATGTAGAGGTTATTTGGTTGGAGTTCCGTGCTTCTCAATGATCATACATACATGATCAATTAGCTTCGTTGTTCGATAGCTTATTTTTCTAAAAGGTACGTGTTTCCTTTTTATGTTTTATATTAATTATATATGTTATATGTGTTTACTTTTCGCTGCGTAGCTGGTATAATATTATGTGTAATATTAGGTTATTAGATAACTAATTCTGACAGCTCCATATAGTGCTTTTACATGGTTTGTTTGCAAGGTATCCCACTATGTCGAGCCATTTCACATCTTGAATAAAACAGTCCATCATAACTTGCATTTTCCTCTAAATTTCTTATGAGAATTTGAACTGAAAGAACAAGTGATTATGGAATTCTTCACTGTTTTTACATAGGCTACACACCATCATTTATCGAGGGTTTTCTTACCTAAGGAGATTTTACAATTTAGCAAATCTAGTTAACCTTAGTTGATGGTTTAACCATAAGACTCATAATGTCAGCCGTGCCACTTGGTATATGATGTTAAATAGCTCATTTACTAAGCTCGGGTCATAATTAAGCAAATGAAATTTTATTTTCTTACATATGTAACAGACCATAGCGGCAATAATCAATCGCCCCATCATACTTCAAACCAATTATATTGCTTTGGTTATAGTATGTACCTAACCACCTTTAAATATAATACCATACATATAGAACTGGATCAAAAGGTTATAAACAAAATAGTTGGCTATCTCACTAGCAAGAGGAAAATTTGCCTAAAATAACGAAACCTTTTGTTACTTAAGATCTAATTGTGCAATTAGAACATAACAAGTTTGCCAAGTTAGTTACATCTATGTATATTGTAGAATAGGTAGGCATTAATCCATCTTCAAGTGTAAGTCGTCGATCACTTTTGATTGATTTTTTAGGATAAAGAGATTAATACCCTAGTAAATATAAAAATGAAGCTTGGAAGCGCCTTAATTTCTTCCAATGTAAAGGATGAGACACAATGGACCCAACCATTGCAGTAAGCCTATTTTAATAGCTAGAAAATGCACTTGGGAATCGAACCTGGGTCTATACCGTAACAAGCTAGGTATTATCATACCACTAGACCCACTGGTGCCTCAAATTACTCCAAAAAACAATTCAGTACAAAGGATATAGGTGAATCCTACATCTTAACCCGCTACAAAGTCGGAAAATAGACGTACCATATTAGCTTCAACCTAAGCCTATCATAAGAATGAAGTTAAACCATTAAAATCATAAGTGTCATAAATAATATCATACGCCTGACAAAGTGCAGCAGAACTTTAGTTAAACCATCAAGATCATAAGTGTCATAGATATCATATTCTTTGTCTTCAAGCAAACTAGTATCATTCACACCTCCACTAGCCATGAAATTTTTAGTCTCGTCGTATACATGATCGACCTCATCATTGTCACTATCTTCCATAACATGTTCTGCCTCCTTAATGTTATCCTCAACATCGCCACCTTCTCAATTATATTGTTAGTTTCCATCAACGTATCAAACGGGTTTTTAAGAGTAACAATATATATACAATACAAATTCCCATGTTCCCTACTAGTAGAAGTCATAGCCACATTAGTAATGGTATATTTTTAGGTTGAAGCCCTCTTTATATTTTTTGAACTCTTAACTTCAGGGAGGAATACAAGCTGTGACTTAGACTTAGGAAGTTCTAGACCCGCAAATTGTGTTGTATGTTGTTTAGATACTTGTTTTCTTTTAGCATTCTTTCTTTTCACCTTAACAAACCCGTTAGAATTGGGGCCACCACTAGGATGAAGGACACACTTCTTACTTGGCTCTTTCTTATCGTTTGGATAAGTATATGTCCAATGCCTACATATAGAACACGTACCACACATAGGAGGCTTCTATTCATACTCTATACGTATGGTTTCTTTTTTATATCGAGTCTCCTTCAACTGAAGCACATCAACTATTAAGGTTGTAACTAATATTAGCACTAATTTCAATCATAGCCTTACCATAACTACTTTGCCCGCATGAATCCAAACACATGTTACTAGTATAAGAATCCAACATCATAGGCTTACCCAGTTTAGTAACAATCATGCTCAAACCATCAGAAGTATACACAAGTACCTTATATAGGTCTTTTTGTAAGGCTAGCTGAGGGTGACCATTTATTAACAGAAATGGGAATACCACGAATCATCTAAGGTCCATTTTGAAGCACATTGTCACCACCTTGACTAGACAAGAATTTAAAGAAGAAAACCCCCTTTGCATTCATAGTCACTTGTTGAACGCCAAATTTACTCCAAGCATTTAGGATATAGTATTTAACAACGGGATATGCTAACCTTTTGCCAATAAAGTATCCATAAAACAAATTTTAAACCAATTATTGTCCTCTTCCACCAAGGCAATAGTAATCCCAACATCAAAATCAGCATCAACAGGGACAGAATATTCCAAAAAATAAAAGTTTACCTTCGTAGTAGTAGATACATCATTCATTATATTGGCATAAGAAGTTGGCTCCTTATGTGAACTAGAAGATTCATTAGTCTTTGAAGCATCATCATCTACTACTAACACGAGCTTTCCATCATTTAAAAGGTTGTCCATCATCATCTACTAACACGAGCTTTCCAACAAACATTTGACTCTCAACTTCACTTTGATGGAATTGGTAAAACCCTTGTAAGGCTAATTGATTTGCTTGATTCATTCTCTGTAATGTACAGAGTATTTATAGATACAAAGGGGATGGGTTTGAGCCCAAGATAACTATGATAACTCATGATTGACACATCAAGATAACTATGACAACTCATGCTTGACAAACAAGATAACAATGACAACTCATATACACGGCTATTACTCCCCCTCAGTGTGAGCGGGAGATCTTCAAAATTAGTAAAACCCTTGTAAGGCTAATTGATTTGCTTGATTCATTCTCTGTCATGTACAGAGTATTTATAGATACAAAGGGGATGGGCTTGAGCCCAAGATAACTATGACAACTCATGATTGACACATCAAGATAACTATGACAACTCATGATTGACAAACAAGATAACAATGACAACTCATATACACGGCTATTACACTTATCTCTGCAACTAACAATGTTGGACTACCAAATGCCTCTGACAAGCTAGGGAGCGACCCCAAACCATCAGCTTCATTATTTCATTATCATTTTCCTTGTGATCATTCCTACCTTCATCCCCCTACACGAATAGTATTAGGCTTATTCTTCCCCCTCTCCCTTCCAAATTTAAAAAATCAGTTTTCATACTCAACTCAGTCCAAGAAGCACTAGTACACTACAACAATAATGCAGTTTTGGGTCGAAGAAAATTTAGGGTCGACAATGTCAACCCTAAACTACACATGGGGCCTACAATTATTCACCAAAACTAGTAAGTCAACAAAATAAGTTTGGGTCAAAAGTTAGGGTCGACAATGTCGACCCTAACCTTTTTACCAAAATTTAATTAGCCCGCCAAGGTTTGGTTTAATCCCGCTAAAAAATTAGGGTCGATAAAAAAAATTTACTTCATATAAAAGAGTAAATTTACTTCATATAAAAAAAATTACTTCATATAAAAAAAATTAAAAAGAAAAGAATTCTTTTTAAAAAAATTCCACAGCAGCCCATTTACCAGATGAAGAAGGAGATGATCCAGCTTCCTTTTTGCCCCATTGGTTAGTGTTTGAAAAATCAAGAGATGATCGAGCAACATCAACAGCGCACATATTAATTTTAACCTATAATTCTACCCAAACCTACCACGCCAATTCATTCCAGCTATTCAAGATTACAAAATGATGAGCCTACTTTTAAAATAAATCTAAGATCCCCATCCACAGTACATTGGTTAGTGTTTGAAGAATCAACCACTCGGGATGCACATTCATCTTCTTTGGCATCCTTCTTGGCCCAAGAAGTTTTCCATCCAGACTGAGAATGAGGGGTCTCACTCTCATCATTAGTTTTCTAAAGCAACCTATTTACCAGATGAAGGAGGAGATAATCCAGCTTCCTTTTTGCCCCATTGGTTAGTGTTTGAAGAATCTTCCACTCGAGATGCACATGGATCTTCTTTGTCATCCTTCTTGGACCAAGAAGTTTTCCATCCAGACTGAGAACGAGGGGTCCCACTCTTATCATTAGTTTTCCACAGCAGCCCATTTACCTAATGAAGGAGGAGATGATCCAGCTTCCTTTTTGCCCCATTGGTTAGTGTTTAAAGAATCAACCACTCAGGATGCACATTCATCTTCTTTGTCATCCTTCTTGGCCCAAGAAGTTTTCCATCCAGACTGAGAATGAGGGGTCCCACTCTCATCATTAGTTTTCCACAGCAGCCCATTTACCAGATGAAGGAGGAGATGATCCAGCTTCCTTTTTGCCCCATTGGTTAGTGTTTGAAGAATCAACCACTCGGGATGCACATTCATCTTCTTTGTCATCCTTCTTGTGAGGATAAGAGTGTGTGTGCTTGGGAGGATAAGATACTATCTGCTTTTATGGTAAAGAAGAGTGATTGGCGGGAATGAAAAAAAATAAAAATAAATAATACCCCGCAACAACGCGCGAAAAATTAACGTCCAAACAAAAATTTTAAAAGCGAAAAATATTAGCTTATGACAATGCCCCGCAGCAACGCGCGGGTAACTATGCTTGTTAATATACATTTTTAATATTAATTTAAATATAAAAACTTAGGGTCGACATTGTCGACCCAAAATTTCGAACTAATGTCGACCCTAAAATTGCCACCAAATTCCCCAAAATTTTCACCAAATTTTGAACCACCCGCCACTTTATTATTTCAATGAAAAAAAGTTAGGGTCGACATTGTCGACCCAAAATGTTAAAGAAAATGTCGACCCAAAAAAAAAGATTTTATATAAAACATTTAGGGTCGACTATGTCGACCCAAAATGTTAAAAAAATGTCGACCCAAAAAAAAAGAATCTTTGAGTCATAGTTTTATATAAAGATTTTATATAAAACATTTAGGGTCGACTATGTCGACCCAAAATTGTAAAGAAAATGTCGACCCAAGACTGGCAAGATGAGTTATATAGATAGTATGATAAAATTTTATTCACCTTCTACACCATCTACAACACCACTGCAGCCACCATCCATCAACACCATCTACACCACCACCGCAGCCACCACCCATCCACATCCACCACCGCGACACACCACCCACCACGAACCACACTCGCACACAAAGGTATATGTCGACCCTAAGTTAAGTCAACTTTTTTGGTGGAAATATTGTGGTCCCCACTGTCGACCCAAAATACAAAGGAATATGTCGACCCAAAGAATTTTGGGTCGAGAATTTTGGATCGAGAACTTAGGGTCGAAATTGTCGACCCTAAGTACTTTGGGTCGACACCCTTTGTAACTTAGGGTCGAAAATGTTGACCCTAACCCCTTATATTGTTGTAGTTGCTCATGAACATAAAGCTTGTGAGTTCAAGCTTTCGGGAGTATTTGTGAGACAGAGATATGTGCCATTCGGCATCTTCTTAGCAGCAAGTCAAGACTCACTAAACGGGGGATCAAAATCTTTGCGCGACATAAGGCGTGAAAAAATATTGCAAAAAAAGGCTGGTTGGTTTTGAGACTTTCGATATGAGTTTTTTCTTTACCGTTGAAAATGTTTAGCGACGAAGTTAATTTAGCGAATATCTTTTGTTTATTTTTCGTGTTTGTGAATTGTGAATATTTGTGA
>BQNB010186100.1:0-12157 GCA_026074375.1 Tanacetum coccineum
CTTGCCATTAGTTTGGGGAAATCCGATATCCTAGATTATTATCGTCTAACATTTATCTTGCTTGAGATTTTTGTGATACTTTCTTCATGCTTGGGTTATGCATTCGACTTTTTGAGTTCTAGTATGGGGTTTTTAAGTCTTAGGCTAGGAAACATTGAGGACAATGTTTAATTTTAGTATGGGGTAGTATATCTTCGATATGATCTAACCTACTTTTGCCCGTTGTTCTCACGTACCCCGTTTTCCCACAAAAATTTTAAATTTTTAAGTCTTAATATCTAGTTAATTGTTCACATATTAAAAAAAATGTTAAAAATATAAATAGTTAGTTGAAAAATAGAAAATAGTTGACACGAATGTAGGCTTTCCGTTGGTGAGAATGAAAAGTAAATTTTGACCCGACCGGTTTTATATCTTAGCTTTCTCCTTAACTTTAAATAGATTGATTTTGCTAATCTTTTATACAAGGAGCTATAAAACGCAAGTCTAGCTTTAAAAAGTCAAGACTTTGCAAGTTCCCATAATTGATTTTAAATATGCGAAGATCGATTTATTAGAATTGAGATTGTTGCCAGTCTATGTGACTTGTTAAAGTGCCGATCTTAATTCATTAGGCTAAGTATTCACGAGTTTCTTTATTAGAAATTTTAAATTGTGAAGAACAAGAGATGATAGAGTAGAGTATAAGTTTTGATGCTAAACATAGAATAGTTGGATTTCTTTAAGGCTCATAAGTGTTAATTGTGGCTTTTTCTCCCATTAGCTTGTTTCACCTTTATATATAATTGTTTAATAAATAGAGTTTCTTTGGTTTTTGTGATTCTTAGTTTAAATCACTTCGTAGAGATTCCTTCTGGTGAAAGTAAGGTACATATCGAGGTTTTGTCAGTGTTGTGGGGAAATAGACTCCTGGACCATGGTCGGCTCGCATACCGATGTGGCAGTTGTTAAAAGACCACAGGACTTGAAATTTGGCTATAATAATAATAATTATGTAATAAACCGAAGCCGAAATAAGACTTCTGGATCATGGTCGGCTCGCATACCGATGTGACAGTCGTTTAAAGGGTGGAGGTAATAATAATAATAATAAAAACTGTGGGCTGATAAAAGTTTACTACCTCTTGCCGGCTCACAACCGATGTGGTAGTCTTCTAAATAAGGCACATAGTAATAATAATCCGAGACTGATAAAAGTTTGCTGCATCTTGCCGGCTCACAACCGATGTTGCAGCCTTCTAAAGGACCGAGGTTTAATAATGTTGCAATAATAATAATAATAAAGCCAAATTTCAACTCCGGGGTTATCTAAATAAAGCCTCCGTCTCTGGACTCGTAGTTGAGTTGTTTCGGATGAAATAAAAAGGATAACCCCTAAATCATGCGAAATTAGAACCTTAATGTGGACCTTATTCTCACCATATCGTCTCTTTAGGAAAGGATTTCAAACTAATTATGGTCTAAACCGGGTTTACTTTATAAAAATAAGGCCTTAATTTATTTGTCATCAATAATAAGAATAATAAAAATCTGTAGAGGATTTAGGAATAATGGGAGCGAAAAGTTAAGTTTATCCTTACACAATTAGCATGTATGAGTAGCGTTAGCATCTAATCTTATATTCGACTGTGATTTCGTTTTAAGCTTAGTTTGGGGAATGTGAAAAGTCAAGGATGACGAACTCTCGTTCTTTAAACTTTTTAAATAAATTTTATAAATTTTTATGTTAGTTTTTATCTATTATTTAAATAGTGGTTAAAACGGGGGCGCTTTAAAATAAATGATTTTTTGAACTTCTTAATGGACCTTTGTGTTTCTTGTTTGATGTGAGTGGGGTTATAGTAAGCGGGATTTAAATTACTTATTTCGGGCGTGTTTTATAAACAAGGCTTAGGGCCCAACATGCTTAATGTGGGGAATGTAATGGAGCTTAAGAAACACATCATTTATACCCCGTAAAACACTATTAATCAGACTAAAAATACTAAAATTTGCTTAATTATATTGCAAATATGTTTGTTTGGTATTTTTTATGTCTTGCAGGTAAAACGGATTGAAAACGGTGCAAAAACAGGTATTTACGGGTTTATTTCGATCGAGAGTTCTTAATATCCAAGATCAAGACAAAGTCGTGAAAAGCCCGAGCATAGCGCCCATTGAAAAAAGCGCGAAAAACGACTCCAATGAATCCCTCGAATTTATATTGTGTCCATCCCAAAACCCATTTATAGGAAAAAGCCTGCCCATGCCTAACCAAGCCATTATCGTAAACAAACCAAGACAAAATGTATAATCTAAATATATGATTAGTGGGCATATTTCCAGCAAGACATCATGGCACATGCCATGAAATTAAATCTTTTAAGGTCACATGACCAAGCACTCAATTAAAGGGGGCGAATGAAACTGCGACACGTGGCGGAGCAATTTATGCGTACAGTTTGAATCCTTTGCAAATGTGATCAGACGGATAAAGTTTATTGCTTACAAAGGAAGCACTCATGAGCACACGTGGTCTCATCATCAACGTTGGATCAGATGAAAACTTTGCCCAATCCGTGTGAGAGTTATTGAAAGCCAATGATTGGCTATAATGAAGGGATAAAAAAAAAAAAAAAAGGTGCGTCCGATATTTACCCATCAACCCCTGATTTTTTGGCTATAAAAGGACATACTCCCACATTTCTAGGGGTTAGATTTTAGGATAGTTTCTTTTAAGGTTAGCTTATTCACAAAAATTAGTAGCTTATTTTTTTGTCTTATTCCAGCTTATTGTTTTCAGTTTATCAGCTTATTGTAACCCTTGGTGTATTAGAAATTTAATGAAGATGATGTTTGTTTGCTTATTGGTTCAGCTTATTTATTGTTTCTTTTTCCTTTGGCTTACTTTCTAAAGCCCACTTTCCTTTTAGCTTATTCTTAAGAGCTTATCGCCTGTTTCGAATAAGCTATTCTAGTGGCTTAATCGAGTTAGATTAGCTATAATATCGAAACATAAGCTTCGCGTATTTAAGCTTCTCTCTTATTTGGTTTTTTTTCTTTCTTTAGATTGCTTATCGCTTATTTTGATCTTTAGCTTATTTCGAAATTAAAACAAGGAGCGTCGAGTGTTGTTTGGCTTATTCGGTTAATCAATATTTGGCTCTCTCATATGTTGCTTATTAGTTTTGTTATGATTTAGGATTAGCTTTCGGTCTTTTTTAGTTTCATCACTTATTTTTGTTTCAAGTAGTTTTTTTTAACAGTAGTTAATATTCTTTGCTAAATCAAATTCTCATACAATCTATTCTCTTTCGTTTGGGCCACGGTTGGATTTTGGGTCTATTTTGTTTGGTTGATTCACTATTGGTCCAATTGGTTTAGGAAACAGTTTTGCAAGAGTTATATTATAATTAACAGTTTTTAATTTTTTGCGTTTTCAACTTTGGTACCGGTCAACTCATGTGGCGTGGAGCTTAAGGTTTATTTAGCTAGACCGAATTTGATTATTTGCTTTAGCTAAATAAATCGGGTGTATTCGTTTATTTGCGGCTCATCAATTCGGTTCCATTTTCTATCTTTTTTTAATTAGTGTAGTTTAGTATAAAAAATGTTTTTCTTTGCTTATTTTATCATTATATGCTTAGTGAGTAGATTTTCTCATATGCTTGTTAAGTGTTAAATTTCTTAGTGAATTAAGTGTGATTAATAAAAAAAAGGAAAATATTGATTAGTTATTTTTATATTACTTAAATTATTGTTTTGGTTATTCGAGCGGGCAAAAGCCATAAGAATAATTAGGCGATAATTTAGTAATCGATATCTTAATAAGAGTTGTTTTCAATACAAAAACAAATAAGCCAACGTAGTGAGAAGATAATTTGAGTTCGAAAGATATTGGTTCATCATAGGGACTTAATTAGTATTCACACTTAATGAGCTAAATTAATACACTTAGCAAGCATAATTATTAATAATAAGTCCTTCTTTGTTTAATTGCTTGCTATTTGCTATCTAGTTTTTATATAGTTTATTTTTATTAGTTTAAAACCAAAAACAAAAATATTCGATATTGAAGCATCAAACAAAATACTTTCGTGAAATTCAAATTCACTTCTTGTCGGGATACGACATCCGGGAGATATAAATTTTGTTTGTCCTCAAGCAATTTTCTTATCAAACGGGATACTTACTATACTAATATGTAGTTGAAATTTTAGGATATATATTTAATTATATATAGACTATTTGGATCGAACTATACCTCCTCGGTAATTAACGAGTACACAGTCAAAGGCATAAACTCATGACAATGAAATCATTATCATTTCAAAACACTTGCGTTCCATTTTTAGAACAAACCACAACATCAAGCATGTATAAAACTGCTTATGTTCAATTCATAAAACAAGCAACAATAAGTACGTATAAAACTACTTGCGTTCCACTTTCCAGAACAAACAACAACAAGTACACATAATGTTACATGTATTCCATTTCTCAAAACAAGCATGTATCCACCATGCGGGTTTATAAAACATTTAAAACAGTTCAAAAGCGAGGCTATGAACTCACCTTGATCGAAGACCACGATCAATCATCGATTAATCACGAAACGTCACCAAAACGAACTCGACCGTGACCTATATAATAAAGTACGATCGAATGATGCGTACATCGCAATGATAGAAATCATATAAAATACACATGTGATGAGAAATCCTCTTGCGCGGCCAAGATCCTAACACTTAGTATACTTTCGATACTATCTTTCTTTCAAACATAAGTTGTATCATTTTATTGAAAACTTTTCATTTTCGAAAACTTCTATTTAAAAAGTTAACTAATTTTAGAAACGTCCCGATCATTAAGTCGTCAAACCGCAAAACCTCAGATCGTAAAATTAATATGTTTTATTATCTTTATAAAACCCAACAAGTCTCATATTAACCTAGTTGACTTTTAAAAGTCAACTTTGTCTTTATATATATATATATATATATATATATATATATATATATATAGAGTAAGGATCCAGTGAGAAGTAAATTAAAATAAGAAGTGTGAAAGTGACTTAAAACCACACATTGAGATTCCAACACCTTGCATTAGATGCATTTTTATTCATTTAGACGCACCATTTAGAGTTTTTTTCGACAAGTTAATTTTGGATGTGTAGATGAGCAAATGAATTCATTATTTCGAGCATGCAGAGAACAAAAAAGAAGAGAAATCAATAAAAGCATCTATGCATCTAAATAAAAGCTAGAAAACACTTTAAAGTGAGAGAATCATTAAAAATAGATCGGACGGACATTATGATGCATTATATGCATCTAAGATTATAAGATGCATCTAATTTAAGTCGTGCATCTCGGATATGTAGTTAAGTACATCCTAACCTTGTATATTAAGAAAACTTCTCATTTGATCCTAACTATATATATATATATATATTCTTCCTTAAATCTGACTCGTACGAAACAACCCACTATATCACATTTTCATGACTCGGACTCTAAAGATATTTTGTGTAAAACGACGTTCCGGACAACTTTTTAGTTTTAGCAGAGACCTGAAACTTGATGGAAAATGACCAAAATACTCCTGCAAGAAGCTGCCAGCAACTATTACATTTTTAATAAATTGAAGAAATTTAACTTTCAGTTTTGACCCGTTATCATGCGATTTTAAAACTAACAAGCCTCGCGGCAAAGTAAAACGACGTTCCGAACAACTTTCGTGTTTCGCCGGAAGGCCAAAACGAACTCGAAGGTGCTCAAAACGGCCATTTAAAAATCTGTCAGTTTATTAAATAAGCCAAAATAGCTGTTTGGAAAATTACAAACTTGTTTTCGCCATAACTTCTTCGTTTTTAAGAGTTACGGGACGGTCCACATATTGAAACGTTCATTAGGACGAACTCTGTCATAATACTAAATCAAAAATCAGATTTTACAAAATCTCGAACCTAGAAATACGAGCCAAACTTTCTGCTCGAATTTGGCACTTCCGAAACCCATTAAAACCACATTTTTGGCTTCCGACAACACCAAATCAACATCATCTAGCCTGTTTTTGTCATTTAATATCATTTCCAATCTAGTCTAGCGTGTCACACCCCGACAATGGCGGAAACTCGGGAACGCAACATAATGATCAATCATAACACAAGATACAAAATAGAGAACTACAATGGATAAACTCCAAGTGTTATGAAGACCATCAACCTTGAACAAACTCAAGTGATGTCCCAAATCGCAACTAAAATCCATAATCACTTACAATTATTCTAATGCCCTCACAGGGGACCAAAATCCAAACTTATTCCATAACATCCAAAACTAGAATCAAAAATAACAAACCAATCAAGAACTTCAAACAAATTCCACTCGAGATACGTTCTACGTCTTCTATCAATCCACCAAAACTAATTCTCTTTCATTTCACCTGAAAATGATACAACAAAAAACGCCAACAATAATTATGAGTGAGCTCGTAGGTTTTGACCATAGAACCCAAAAGTTGTGCCAATACTTCAACAGTGGACAATAGTGCTATATGACAGTGAATATATGCAAACAACTCTAGCATCACCGCTAATCAATAACCATATGTCACTTACGCACCTAAAGGGCCTACCAGCTGGAGCACTAAAATTAGGGCAGGACCACACACAAACCTGGGTAGGCGTACCCATCCGCTCTAATAATCACACAAATACTAGGTAGGCGTACCCATCCGATCCAATAATCTCACAAACACTGGGTAGGCGTACCCATCCGATCCAAATAATCATGCATCACATAATATTCACATAGCAGTCATAAGCACATAACTTGTCCCAAAAACAAAACCACATTTCGCACAGATCAATTCAAAACATTTCAAAACACATTTGAGTATCATTTTCCCCCAACGGAAAAACCAGTAAAAAGTGGGGCTACGAGAACTCACCTCAAGCAAGTCTTTAGCTACCCAATCTCAATCACACAAGCAAATGCAACGACGCCCGCACACGACCTAGTCCAGTTAATGTCCCATTTTAATCATCCAATTCCAAAACAATCATCACGCTTGATGCATAGAGTTTAGATGCGTTGTACAATTACCCAAAACAGTTTTTAGTGGTGTGATGGTTGACGACTTAACTCCATAATCATATCAATCTCATTCTCCGATAATACATACTTATACTATTTAGCGTAAATAGATAAGTAATATAATAAATATTTATAATTATTAATTATAAATATATCTCGACAAGTCCATTCGGTACACCTTAGCCACTTCAAAATAATCATTATAGCTGGTTGAAAATGAAACGTTTACCCTTAATAAACACTTTTAAAGAAGTTTTGGAGAAAAAATTTATTTTCGCTTTTAGTGAATTATAAAATAACTAAAAATAATTAAATATTAATTTTTAAATTATTTAAATCAAAAATCATGTTTTAAGAAAATTTCTAAGTATAAACTTTTCACAAAAATTCGACATGACCTGTACGTTTATACAACGTTTTTCAAGGTTTCAAACCTATTTTCAACAATTTTTCCTAAATTCGACACTTTTCGACAAAATTCCAAAATCACCATCGTTAACGCTTACCCAACAAGAATTATCTCCAAAAATATCATTCATATCACTTTGTAAATACATTTCCACTTTCAAACGTTCGTCAAAATTCTCATAACTACTAAATATCGCTTATTGGGCCTTAAGGCCCCAACAAGGTCCATTAGGACAGTTATAAGTTCCAAAATAGACACAAGTCCAAACCAAATCTTTTACATATATAAGTATTATAAATACTTAATGTAGAAAAAATTCTGTACCACAATAACCCCTCCTTAATCTGGGCGGCTCAATTGGGCTTATGGGCCGTGGTCCATAAACCTCAAAAATACGTATAATAACTTTTAAGATAAGCTAATAAGCTACATATCGCATTTGGTTACTACCAAAAGCCTTAAAAATAGTCCACAAACATACGCCATAACACGAAATAATCAAAAATCACTTCCTTTGTGATTACCAACCAAGCCGTGAGCCATAAGCTCAAAATAAGCCAATAAATGCTTAAAAACAGCCGCATAAGCTATACAAGCTATTATAAAAAATAAGCTATCTAGCAACATATATTATTCAACCATCATGACCACAACATCAAAACTACAAAAACCCCTTTTTCTCTTTTTATACCACACGAACCAAACACCCCTTAAATCATCCATTTCTTTTCCAAAAATTGATTTTCACAACGATCAACTTGTACAACTAACATCTATGCATCAAAATAAACCCAAAAGGAAAAAAGAAATTAAATTTGAAAACTTACAAGAAATCTTTAAATTTGTAAAATTTGACACGAACCGACAACCCAATCGTTTGTTTTAAATGAATAAACCAACACTAGAATCAACCCCAAATATTTATGTCTTCATGTTTTCTTGATCAATCTTCAAAAATTTATGTGTAGTCTTGTTTGTGTTAAGTTCTGTGCCGAACACACACACACCACACACACACAAGTGTGTTGTGTAATTGATTTTTTTGAAATGATAAGAATGAGTGGAAATGAGGTGAAAAGGAATATAAGTGTACACACCTTGGGACATACTTGCTAAAATTTATCCATTTTGTTCCCTACACTTCCCATAACCGGCCAAGGGATCCTAAGTGGTCTTGGGCCTTTCTTTTCGTGTCGAAATCACTTAAAGCTGTAAAACATCAATCAGAAAATTAAGTTAATTCGCATTCTTATATTCACTTTAAAAATACTTTTCCATTAACTTAGAGTATTCACATGACATATTTTCACTTTAAACCCTTCAAAACTCAAATTGGACATTAACGGACGTGTCATACTCGTTTTTTGGCATTTCTTAAAATTCACGGGTCAAACCACCCGGAATACACATAACACAATAATACCTTCCAAAAGGGATTATTAATCACAATAAACCTCAAATCATCACATATCTCATAAAAATCACCACCGTCAACACGGTACATATCTGAATAAACTGACCAAAGTCAAATAGTCAAAGGACTATAAATGGAATATTCAGAACACAAAAAGGGCAAAGGTTACATTCTACCCCCTTAAAAGAATTTCGTCCTCAAAATTCAACTATTAACATCACTAAACAAATGCGGGTACTTCAATTTATCTGATCATGTCACGTTCCCCACGTGAATTCCAGGACCACGTTTTTGAATTCACCGAACCTTCGATGGCCATCTACTACGCTTCAACCTTCTTAACTCTCTTACCAAAATTACTACAGTTTTTCTTCTATACAAATTTAACTTATCATAACACGAATCTCAACCAAAGGCACTTTCATATTGGACACCAAACACTTCTTAAGGTTCGACACGTGGAACGTGTCATGAACACCATTCAATTCCTCAGGCAAATCTAACCGATAGGCCACAGGGCCTACTTTCTCAATAATCTCAAACGGTCCAACAAACCTAGGTGCTAACTTCCCTTTCTTCCCAAAGCGTACCACACCTTTCCAAGGCGACACTTTGAGCAAGACATAGTCACCCACACTAAACTCCTAGAAAGGGGCCCCCTTTTTTTTTTTTTTCCCCCCCTCTTTCCCTTTTAAAAAAAAATATCCAGCATAACTTGTTCTGACTATCACAGCAGCCTTAAAGTCATATCCTTAATCCCGCGAGATCTTCTCAGTAGTCTCTTGCACTAACTCAGGTCCTATCAACTGACCTTCTCCAACCTCAGCCCACATAATTGGCGAACGACACTTTCTACCATACAATGCCTCAAACGGAGCACATCTCACACTAGAATGATAACTATTGTTATACGAAAACTCAACCAACGAAAGATGAACATCCCAACTTCCTCCGAAGTCTAGGAACGGCACGCTCAGCATGTCACCAAAGTCTAAATAGTATGCTCACTCTGACCATCGGTCTAAGGGTGATAAGCCGTACTCATGTCTAAACGAGTTCCTAATGCCTCTTGCATTGACTCCAAAACCTCGATGTGAAACGACTATCACGATCCGATATAATTCGAAATCGCCACACCATTTCTAGCAACTATCTCATTCCAAATACAATCAAGCCAACCTTTCCATCTTATTATCCTCACACATAGGTAAAAATGAGCAGACTTCGTCAATCGGTCCACAATGACACCCATTTTGTGTCCATGCCCCACTAGTCCTAGGCAACATATCACAAAAACATCAGCTATCCCTTCCCATTTCCATATGAAACTCAGTTGCTGGAGCAAGCCAGATGGCCTTTGATGCTCAGCCTTAACCTTCACTAAAAACAATCAAACATTTACAAAAATACTCAAATATCCTTTTTCATTCCAAGCCAACAAAAACACCTATCTCTCAAATCATAGTACATCTTATCAGCTCCTGGGTGTACAGAGTACTTCGACTTATGGGCTTCATCCATTATCAGGGTTCTCACCTCACCCTTCAAAGGTACCCATATTCGATCCTGTATTATAAAGTCCATCAACTTCACTTGTTCTGTCATCTCCTCTAAACCTATTTGCAATGACTTGCAAATTCATCCACAAGCCTCCTTTACGCCGCCAGTATCATATCCTTGATACTCGACTAAAGGGTCATATTCATAGATCTAACTCTCTTAGGCTTTACTTTTTCCTTCCTACTTAGGGCATCAGCCACCACATTCACCTTACTAGGATGGTAGTGAATCTCACAGTCATAATCACTAAACAACTCTATCCAGCGACGATGTCGCATATTCAACTCTTTCTGACTAAAGATATGCTGGAGACTCTTATGATCTATAAATATGACACTCTTTATCCCATACAAATAATATCTCCAAATCTTAAGTGAAAACACGACTGCACCCAACTCCAAATCATGGATGGTATAATTCTTCTCATGAATTTTTAACTGCCTAGATGCATAGGCTATCACCTTACCTCTTTGCATCAACACACATCCAAATCCTTAGCCTGATGCATCACAATATACCACAAAATCTTCCGGTCCATCGGGGAGAGCTAGAACAGGCGCACTACACAACTTATCCTTCAAAGTTTGAAATACCAATTCCTGTTCCTCACCTTAATCGAAAGTCCTACTCTTCTAAGTCAAGATAGTAAGAGGCTTAGCTATCTTAGAAAAGTTCTCAATGAACCTACGGTAATATCCAGCTAATCCTAAGAACGAATGAACCTCAAACAGAGTTTTAGGGGCTTTCTAATTCTTAACAGCTTCAATCTTACTAGGGTCTACATGAATCCCATTACCATTAATCACATGCCCAAGAAACTGCACTTCTCTTAGCCAGAATTCAAACTTAGAAAACTTAGCATACAGTTTCTCCTTCTTGAGCAGTTTCAAGAATAACCTAAAGTGTTCTACATGCTCCTCCCGAGTCTTATAGTAGATTAAGATATCATCTATAAACACTATCAAAGACTTATAAAGATAAGGCCTACAAACTCTGTTCATTAAATCCATGAATACCGTTGGTGTGTTAGTCAGACCAAAGGGCATTACTGTGAACTTAAAATGTCCATAACGAGTTCTAAACGCAGTCTTTGGAATGTCATCCTCATGCATTCTTAGCTGATTGTATCCAGACCTAAGATCTATCTTTGAGAAAAACTGTGACCCTTGCAGTTGGTCGAATAGATCATAAATCCTAGGAAGCGGATAACGATTTTTTAATAGCTAACTTGTTCAATTCTCTATAGTCAATACACATCCTAAAAGAACCATCCTTCTTTTTCACAAACAAAACCGGTGCTCCCCAAGGCGACGAGCTTGGTCAAATGAAACCTTTGTCCTAGAGTTCCTTGAGTTGTCCCGACAACTCCTCCAGTTCAGAAGGTGCCAAACGATATAGAGACATTGCAACCGGTACAACTCTAGGGATTAACTCAAACCGAAACTCAATTTCTCAGAGAGGTGGCAATCCTGATAAATCATCCAGAAATACCTTAAGAAAATCTCTAACCATAACAATCTCTTCTTGTTTCTTATCTCTAGTCTTAATACTCATCAAAAGTCTCGCTTTCTCTTCCAGTCTTTCTCCTAATACTCTAAGCACATTTCCATCTAGTAGTGGTATCCTCACTACTTTCTCATGACAAATTATTTCATCCTTGTGATTAGACAACCAATCCATACCTATAATCAC
>BQNB010186101.1:0-12157 GCA_026074375.1 Tanacetum coccineum
TAATAAAATTGTTGTTATGCATTGTTAATACAACTTAAAAACGTTTTTAAACACATGCATAATGATCTCATAAACAAAGGTCGAGATACATAATTCATATGTATTTTTTGACATGTTTGGATGTGCAAAATCAAATTAAAGAGCATTTGGGTTAACTTTTGGGATTTTATTTTTAGGTCGAGTTAATCGTTACTCCACATTTGTCACATTTAGGTACACACTAGACACTTGCCTAAAGGATGTTAATAATTATTAATTATACATACTAAAATAGTCTTATTGATGATAGATGAAAGAGAATGTCTTAAGATAAACACAAATGCTTAGAAACTCACATTTCTTTAACTCTAAATAAATCATACCTTTCTAATCACACCAAGTTTCTTCAAAAAATACCATATCTAAAAATACTGATAACGCTCTAAATATACATAAAATATCCCTTGAAAGTACATGAAATATATATGTTAACGCATGAAATATTGCAAAGTTTGGTTGTTTGTTGTGCAATATTCATTTCATGCCCAAGAATGAAAAAAAGGACTAAACGTACAAAGAAATTCCGTTAAATGCACTAACGATCGTTATAAGAAGAATCTAGAAGAGAATCTAAGGAAGAGTTAATGAAGTTAGGGCCAAAAGCGGGACTGCACATTCTTAATGTGGCGTTCGTACTTTCAATCAAAGTAAAATGAGCAGATTTAATTATACACCCAATGCGCGGCGCACATTTCCCCCAAGTGCGTCGCACGTTAGGATCACATGCAGTTACTCAAAGTTAGTAATGATTGTCATTATTGTGCAACTCTTGGCTTGCCAATTCCCACAACTGATACTCCACTCATCACCTATAAATTAAGCACGAAATGGAGGCTCAAATCATCCCATTCCACACATTCCATCTTATATCTCATCTCAATTCATCTAAAAGTTCTCAGGAGGTTTTTCTAGTAGTTTAGGGAATATTGTTCTTAGTTCATCACAATTTCCAGGTTGTAATCATCTAAGGAGGTGTAGTTCAAGCTATTAAGGGCTGTGACAGAGTTTTTTATTGTTTGGAGTTGAATTTCTGGGTTGTTAGAATCATTGTTCGAAGAAAAACTCTTGAAAATCAATATAATTTGTTATTGGAATCGGTATAAACATGTTTCTCTTCTTGAATGTTATGTTTTCTGAATCTAACATGCTTGTTATGTGTTTTGAATTGATGAATATGAAGTAGTTTAACATGTTTGTTTGGGGATCATGAGGAAAATATGGATCTAACTTGGATAAACTAATGAATTTTGGAAATTATTAATATGAACTTGATGTTTTTACACTCGGATCTCTTAATCATCATTTGATCATCATACTAGTCTGGATATAGGTCGAAAGACTCTGACTATATGCTTGATTTCCATGTTGTTTGTCTTTGACAACTAGATTTTAGCCTTGTGAGGATTGGCTAATAAAATGATCATTAACCGAGGATAAAAATGTTTAACGCTTAACCTCATGTCTAACAAACTTGGTTAAGAATGTCCATATTCCTATTTTCCAAACATGAATCAAACTTAAAGCATTTTTGTAATCAAAAGTAAAGGCCGAAAGGATTTTTGATTATAATGAATAGATAATCATTTTAGTAAACTAACCATTTCTTTAATCGATTATACTTTAATTCTTGAACCCATTATCCATCCAAGTTTATCTTTATTTGTTCTCATCCCCTAAGCAAACATCATTTTATATCTTGAATTTGAATCATTATCTTTAGATCGTGACAGTCTATTAGATAACCCTTTCGTAATATAATTGACCCTTTCTAAGAATAACCAATCCCGTGGAACGACCTGATCTTACCCTAAACCTATAATATAAATTAGGGTTTATACTTTACCCGTGTGTTAGTTAGAATCGGATAAAACTAGAATTATAAATATAAAGCTTTTGTAACACATTAAAAATATTGAATGATCTTGAATCTAAAGACAAAGTCAAGGCTAAAAGACCAAGATATCAAGATAAAGATCAAGATCCCAGATCATAAGCATGCAAAAGGAACTTCAAAAAGAATTCCCAAGAACACAAGGCTATAAGATTCAAGACATCACAAGAAGTGAAGCCATAAGTGCAATGACCACCCCTTATGGGGAGATTATTAGCCTCATTTTTAGTAAAGTGATGGTCATTATATATTCCCAAGCCTTGTGTAGTAAAATATAGTATTTAGGTAGTGGTGATTCTTACTTGACCGACTGTACTGGTTAAACGGACGTATACCATGTCAATAATCTAGGTGGTTTCTATTTGGCCACCTACTTGGGCACTATACTATACTTTATTTGTGCATTAAATTGCATACGTAAGTCATAGATTTGGTGTCATGAGCTTAGAGAAAATCATAATTACTTTTGATAGATATTGTATGTGTTACAATTTTCATACATTTATAAGTCTTGCAGTCCATACTTATACTTTACTTAAACCTATGAACTCACCAACTTTATGTTGACGTTTTAAGCATGTTTTCTCAGGTGCTTAACTTATTGGATCTTCTTGATGTACTATGTGGAGTCTGCATGCATTGGGCTCCATTTTTAAGCGAAATCTATCATTTATACCCATTGTTGTTTTAAATCTTGTTTCTCATTTCCATTACTATCTTTGAATATTTGAACCTATGTTGCACTTTGTTTAATTATTTTACTACAATGGGGTATTTCTTTTAAAAACGTCCATATAGCGGTCGTTCTTTATACTTTTTTTTGAGGTATTTATGACGTCACACGCCGGTTACCTATTCCGCTGCGATCCATTTTGGGGGTGTGACAAATTGGTATCCAGAGCCAAGGTTATAGAGAACTAGGTTACATATTAGGCCTAGACTATAACCATTACGTGATCCTTATATGATTTACCTATTGCCTATACGTGCATTTATGTTTTCCTTATATGTGCGTTTACTATTGGATATACTTAAGTTATTTTGCCTTGCGTTTACTTTTGTCTTGTGCATATTTTACACTCGTTTTATATAAAGGTTATTTATATAAATACTAAAACTATTTCTAAGACATTATAAGTGAAACAATGATCTCATTTATTTCTAAAATATCATGAGTGATACGATGGTCTTTAAAACTTTTTCATGACTTTACATAATACCATTTTACTTAACCTTGAAACTTGTCACAGTCTGCCAACCCCACTGATTATCTTACTATCTAACTCTGAAAATGAGTTTGAACACCCGTCCCATACTGTTGAAACACCTACGTCATCTCGTGACCCGTCGCTTAGAAACGTAGTGATTAGTTCAAACACGACTTTAACCCGTCACCTCGTAACATTTCAACTTTAAAACATGACTTTTGGAACCCGACTTATTTTATTCTTTTTTTACATCTTTTGATTTTGAAGAAAATGTCGGCAACAAGACAAGGAATGAGTTCTGCAGAGATTGACTAGATTGTAGCTCAGCAAGTTACTGATGCTATTGAAGCTATTGCTGTCCATGAGACAAAAATCCATGTGGCTCACGACTTAATGAATCAGGTTGTACGTTAGGGAACCACGATACCAAGGAATGCTAACAACAAGAGGAAACAGGGAAGTAATCACAGTAGGAATTTTAGCCTGCAACCAAATGAAAGACGTGAAGTGGTTAGGGCACACACAGTTGGGCCAGACAATAAGAAAGGGTATCATGGAACCTTACCCAACTATAACAAGTGTAAGCTACACCACACTGGGCCATGTCCTGTGAAGTGCAAAAATTGCTAGAGGGTTGGTCACATGACCAGGGATTATAGGAGTCTGTAGATCCCAATGATAGATCTTTCAGCCTATTCGTAGGGTGGTAGATGACTTGTATAAATAAAACTCAGTCTACAAGAGAGGCTCTGAAATGATCACTAGTGTCTAAGCGGAATATAAACACAAGTGCTAAGAAGAACAATAATTATAAGTACAAAGATCATTTCTAATAAATTGATTTCACTAACTATATGAAATGTGTTCTGAAGGTGTACATTTCACTATGCCATAGGGTCCTTTTATACTTGTAGGAAACCCTAATAGCTTAATACATAAACGCGTATATTATACGCGTATAAAAGATATGCATATCACTTCCTAATATAACTCATGCATATCCTAACTATTACATTTGTACTACCCGGACTAACTATAACATTACCAGTAGTAACCATTATTGTACTACCAGTACTAATGACAATATTACTCTACCAGGAGTAACTAATATGCTACCAGTAGTAATGACTATATCTACCAGTAGTAACTATGAATACAATATTCCTAACACCCTAACACTATTAAGAGTGTTCGATTTATATTGAGGCTGAAAGTTTAGTAAGCTGTTTGTTATTAATCATATTCATTACTGTTTCATTGAAATTCTTTTTAGTATCATTGACTAGATTCCGCATAGTCTTTAATATTCACAATCAAAGTTTCTATTATAGTTGTTTTGAATTTATTCAATACAACTTAGCCTTATACAAGCTAAGCAAGATCTATTCTATAGAGATCAACACAACGTGAAAAGGAGACGCATGGGTTTATTTGAGAAAAACCATATGTAGGTTTTTTTCTTAGAGATAGAAGCGGCTCATGAGAGTCGATGGTTAGGTTTTGAGAATGAAGATAGAGAGATTTGACGGGATGACATAGAGGGGGCGCAGCTCAACTTAGCCACCTAGGTCTGAGGATCAGACCCACTTTGATACCATGTTAAACAATGAAAACCTCATTGTTTATAATATATCATTGACTACAATATATAGAAGATTACATGAAAGAAACCCCAACGGACCCTAAAACCATAAACGAACTTGAGCCGACTAACCTAATTTACCATATAATACTGACTTTATCATGTTCATTTCATTCACGTACTTCACTTACTGAATGGCTTTATTTGAGGTACTTCTTTTATATAAGCTTACTGACTTTAGTTGCTTCAGTAAGTGGAAAGACTTATTTTTTTGTCTCTAAAGAACTTTTAAGACGATTACCCCACTGTTTATTCAAGGAAGGACTAAATTTACACTTGTGATATTTTATATTCAAATCCTATTAGTCATAGACATTAGCATGCTTTGAATTGGCCCAACACGCACAACTGATGATGGCACGTTCCACTATGTTGATCCATTATATGTAACAACCGAGGTACCTATAAAATAATCTGATGTTTAGTCGTTTGGTGTTGTGATATTTATAGTGAAGGTAGTTGGTATGTGCTTAATTACACATACTTTTGACCTTTAAAAACGGACTTAAATGACCAAAAACGTACCAAAAATACATTGTATTTGTATGTTTTCATTTATATTGTGCAGGAAACGGATATCCGGAAAAAGGACGAAACACGAAGCCAAAAACAACAAAACCGAGCATGAAATGGAAGAGCGTGAAAAAGTCAAAGTCAACCGAAGTCAAAAAGTCAAAGTCAAAGTCAACCCCGAAAAAATCAAAAGACGAAGCCGAAACCGAAAAAATTTCAAATGGGCCCACCCGTACCCATCTAATGGGTCGGGTCAGCCCATTTAAACATTATATGAAGACCTTATAAGCCTTTTAGGCTTAAAAAGCCCAAAGTCTATTTTAAACATTAACTTGCCAAAAAATTAAATACATAAAGCCCAATCCCCATAACAGTGTTAAGCCTCATATCCCTTTTCATACTAACTGTCGTTAGTCCTCCAAGGACTAACTTTGCAAACATACCCTACACCTTGGAGCGCCTTTCTTGCCAAATCCCCTAAACCTTCATCACCACAAAGGACTATACTTGCAATAATACCATACACCATGAGGGACTATTCCTGTCAATTCACCAAACCTCACCCCTGCACCAAATCAAAACAGAGCACCCTTCCCGCCAAACTCTAGGCACTATTCACTGTCACTCTCAACCTCGTTTACTGTTCACCCAGACAAACCAAAATCACACTATCACCCCCTACCTCACAAAAGGACAAAGACATGTTGGCAATCCCCTCGATTACCATTCGTCAATGGAAAAATGACAAGAATGGATGACTCGGATCAACGAACTTGGGAACAAAGAAATATGGATGGCCAAGATTGACTTTGGGTTCTCACTCACACAAGAAACACAAACCCTTGAAGCCTCTTAGTAAACAAGCACAAGTGAAGACCAAGACTTAGAATAAATAGAGAACTAGTGTAGCTTAGTTTTTTTTTGTCAAATTTTGTTAAGTCCAGCTTTGTATTAACAAAAATTTGTCCATTTTACTTTACTTGTCATTTTAAATTACATGTCATTTAAATTTAAAAGCATTGTGTAATTTCTTTTATAAGTAATGAAAGTTTCAGTTTACCTGTTAAATTCTGTCATTTACTTTCAATAGTCTCTTAAATACTTGTCATAAAAAGCTCTTGTATAAGCCTTTGAACCATCAAAAGCTTACATAAAAGCCTGTTTTAAATTCTGTCTTTAAATTTTAAGAAAGTCACAAAAAAATCACCAAAATCTGTCAAGAGCAAGGAGCAAGGTTAATTGTGGATGACCTTGGTTTAAAGCTTCTTGGGAAGCATATAGGTTGGTTTTGGATTGATTTGGGTACTTAAATCATTCTCAAAAGCTAAGGACCTTTGTGAGTTTCTATTTTCTTACTTTTCAAATTTTAGCTTATTACTGTTCATCTGCTTAATTCTGCTTATTTATTTTTGAATGCTTACTTATGCTTTTTGAATGCTTAAATGTTATTTGTTTAAGTTTGTGCTTAAAACTGCCCTTTATATGTTTTTAACTGCTTATTGCTTATTGGCTTAATTTTGGTGCTTAACTGTGGTTGGATTGTGCTTATTTGTGCTTAACATTGCTTGGTTAATATCTGTTTTCAAACCTCTTAGCTTAATTCTTCAAAAATCAGTTTAAAAATTGGTTTTATAGTCTTTAAGGGGTGTTTGGGATAGAAGTGAAAGTGGGTCAAATTTGGCTAAAAAACCATTTGGGTCATCTTGCAATCTTTAACAAGCTCATTTTAGAGGTTTTAATCAGTTTTTAAAAAAAAGTTTTAAAGATAAAAGTCTGTTTTTAAGTCTTTTCTAAAGTGTGTTCAAAATTATGAGTCAAAAACAGTTTCAATGTGCTTATTTGATAAGATTGTTTAAAACAACTTTTGAGCATTGGTTTAGAGGTCTTTTAAGTGTCAAAATTCAGTAGTTTAGTTGTCTTTTAGTTTGTTTTTGTTTTAGTAAAAAAACTGTCAAAATTTTGTCAAGTATCTTTCCTAGTCAAAAAGCCATTTTTCAAGTTAACTTTTAGGTTAGTTAAAATTGTTTTTAAGGTCTGCCTTTTTGAGCATAAGCTCATTAGAAGTCAATTTTTATCTGTTTTAGCTTAGATTAGCTTTTAGTCCTCTTTTACTAGCTTATTTTGTAGGTTGCATTAAGCCATTTTCTCTTTTAAGAAAAAAAAAGTTCAAACTGTGTGAACATGCTTTTTCATTAAACTTTTTAACTGCTTATTTTAGTTTCAAATTCATTTTACTTTGCTAATTTAGAAAGCCCTTAGGACAAGCTTTAAGAGCTTATAGTCCTCATAGCCATAAGGTTCCATCTAAAAGCTTAAAAATAAGCTAAAAATTGGTCCCTTAGGCTGTTAGTTAACAGTTTTTAGCTTGTAGCTTATTTGCCTTTTGTAGCTTTGTTGCTTATTTTCCTTGCTCAATTTTTGCTTAGAAGTGCTTAATAGGTGTAGGTAGATATCTGTGTTTGCTTATCTTGCTTTCTTTTAGCTTATTTAGCCTTAAACTAGCTTATCAGATTAGCCTTTTAGACTTGGTATAAAAAAGTAAAATTTGTCACATTTAATTTGCTTATTTCAGCTTATTTTTAAGTTTTTGTAAAAAGTTATTTTTTTTTAAATTTGCTTATTTTAGTCTGTTTTATAAGTTTAAAAAAAGTAAAAAAAATGTTTTCAAAAAAGAGAGAGGCATGGGGGTCGAACCCATGACCTCCCCATTTATGTCTTGAAGATAGACAAAGCTCTAGAATTATGTGAAAAAAGAGCCCTTATCATGGTGATTATTTTATATGATATAAACCAATTTAACATATGAGACCGAGTGATTTTAAATTTACGAACAAGTGTGTAGCCATTTAACTTCAACAGAGAAGAGATTCACACACATACATATTTTAAACTCATCACACACTTAAACCAACAGGCAACCAGTAGGGCTATCTGTTAGCCTTACTCGCCATTTATTTTTTATACTCAATTTTCCCTTTTAAGCCATAAGCCCCTTTTTGCTTTTTCCCAGCTTATTCCAATAAGCTGGCAACTCCAATTTATTTTTCATAGAATCAACATTAATCAAAGCACTTTTCAGAATTTTTTCAGATTTTTCCCATTAAGTTTACTATTTTTAATCATTTTTTCTTTTTAAAACTGTTTTTAATTCATTAAAAATTATTAAAAAATCAAAAAAATATAATTTTTTTAATTTTCTTTTATCATTTAGGACTTAGGAAAATTAAATTTGTCTTCGTAGAGTTAAAATTTCATAATTTGGTTTTTTAAAGAAC
Organism: Tanacetum coccineum; assembly: GCA_026074375.1. Taxonomy (NCBI): domain Eukaryota; kingdom Viridiplantae; phylum Streptophyta; class Magnoliopsida; order Asterales; family Asteraceae; genus Tanacetum; species Tanacetum coccineum. Next base: position 8,569 of record BQNB010186101.1, read on the forward strand.
GGGTTTTGATCCCGTTCTCGTTTTTAGGTTTAAATCCTTCATTGCTTTCGTTTTTAGTTTACCTTTACTTGTTTTAGCATTATTATTGTAGAATTAGGAATCCAAACCAAAAATCTTTGAACCATTCAAAAAAGCGATCACGAACGTATACCCGATTTTCAATTCACACCTCGTTGGGAAACGACCCGGGAGGTTTTGGATTTTGCTTTGGTTAAAAGCGAATCTTTTAAAAGCCTCTTGGAATACTTACCGTTGATTTAAATCCTTATATTATATATTTATATATACTAAAAAGGAGACGAGTCAGTACTCAATATCATTAAATCAACAGTGGTTTCAATCATGCAAGTGCATTTGCTTTGTGGTCACGTAGTGTTATTTATTATTATTAGCATTAATTTCAAACTGCATTTTCTGAAGAAGAGGTTGTAGATCCAAATCTCGTTAGATATATTTATGAGATAAAACGATCCAAATCTCGTTAGATATATTTATGAGATAAAACGAATAGATGATGGCATAAAAAGATAAGCAAGTGAGTCCATATTTTTAGTGCTTAGTGGTTAATACCTCTTTTTTTTATAGGGAACCCTATGTTGATAAGTCCATATAATGGACTCATGACGTATAGTGTATCCTCAGAATTAAATAGTCCGAATCTCACTCAAAACAAAGAAGCACGTCTAAAAGACAATAAGATGACTTTATACAGATAATCGGACTAGCCCAGTGCGTGCAAATAGCCAACAATAGGAGAAAGGTCCAGCACGACCAATTAACCACGGCAGGGCCGCGAATTCGGATTCTAGATCCCAAGGACATCCGCCGAAGAATCCCTTTGAGTGAAACATAGACATATCCCAGGACGTGGTAAAACCCAAAACCAGAGAAAGTCCACGAACCTAAGAGTGTGTAAAGAATATAACCTGAGATCACGAAATAAACATGTTATGCATGCCAAAAGGAGGAAAGGTGGTGACTTACCAACCAAGGGCATCATTCCCAAGTCATGGAGCACCAATGGCGAAGCATAAAGCAAGTCAAAGGGCGTGACTTCGAGGCAAGCATCCTTATAACCCATCAATTTGTGATCTCCAGAACACGACAAAGTTACTCGCCCATAAATACAAGTGTATTTGCTCCATCCAGTGGGAAGATCTTCCAGCTAAAAATACACACACATAAGACTACTTTCTCCCGAGGCTGGTCGTGGGATCCTCTTCTCACGGTGAGATTGATGGTGCTTTCTTTCTTAGCAGGAGATCACTAGCATATTCACTTAGTTCAAAGTTCCCCGGATTACTTGGAAATCCTACTTTCTAGTTAGTCTGACTCTCTATCATTTTCACCCCGTATTTTGTACCAACATGACAAATACCTATAACAAATGTGTTAAAGACTTCCATTTGACATAAATATGAACACTTGATGGTTCGTAAGGTTAATACAACTAGGAGCCTTTACGACTATCATATGTTTGTCTCGTGATTTTGACAATATTGGGTAGGAGATGTCCAAGAGTTTTTAATTTGAGCAGGGCCGGATTTAAGCATTTGCGGGGTGGTCGACCGCACAGGGCCTCCGATTTTAAAGGGCCCCAATTTCTAAAATGTGCAGATTAGCGTTAACTAAACCTCAGATGATTTATGTAACACCTCATCTGAGCACGGGTCCAATGTCACACTTATGGCATTAATAAATGCAAGCGAAAGATTTACTAATACAATGGTTTGGCAAAATTCTCAAACGAACATTAAATCCGAAATCCCTTAGCTAAACAAATTCTAGTATAGATCTGGTATGCTAGTTCCTCAAGATGGTCCAATATGAGCTCCTAAGCACTTTTTACTCATAACTCAGCTTCCCTCTTATTACCTGCCGCGGAGAAAAGAAATGCGGCTGAGCTAAAGCTCAGTGAACAGATATATATATATATATAAACAAACGGATATATCAAATACGTAAAGTAAATGAAATGGAATCACCATATCCTGGTAGCAAAGATTTCATATATCATAAGAGCTAAATAGATAGCCAAACAAAACATATAGAAATGCCCACCGAGCTTGAAACAAATGTCTAAAGCATGCCACATGCTTAGACCCTACAATCAAATGCATATCATATCATATCAAGTTGTACATGAGAGCTGCAGCTCCAGATGTACCCTACAAAGTGTACAATGGGGTGTTGGCACCACACTAAGCCATGCACCAAAAGGAAACGAAATGAAGTACCTAGGATGCATCCATACGCTCCATACAAATCAAATCGTATATGGCCAAGTGCATAATAGAGCACACAAAACAAAAGACAACGTTGTGGACTGATCACACTGCCACAGATAGTGTCACGCTATTGGTGCCTCAATGACGCGGCCATGGTACCTCTATGGCTAGTTAGCTCGGGCATCGGAACAGAACAAAGGATTCATATAGCATATCGAAACGAAACATATTATGTCCAAAGAAGATCATGTCTAAACAAAACAGATAAATTCATTTCATAGCAATGCCAATTGAAGCATGTGTCAAACGAGTTCAAGGGTTCAATCAAATTATCAAATATGTAGCAAACAAATTACGAATCAAAGGCTAGGAAAACATATATAAGGATCTCGAAAGTGCAAATAGATACTAATCGAATGTCATAAGAATCCTTAAAAGAAAGGATAAAATATATGTACCTTAAACAAACCAATGCGCACTTGATAAATCAAATCAACCTACTCTCGCTTCCGATTATCTACATGAATTTAAATATCGATTATTAATTAGCGTTGGACTCACTACTACTCTTATAATTATTATATACTTATTAGTACTTAGTTACTTGTTGCAGTAGTGTCATTGTATACAAAAATGTGATAAGTGTCTTTGAGTAATTTTCAAGCATGTGACCATTTATTAACTTTGTAATTGAACATGCGTACTTAGAAAATCTATCATGCTGATTCGGTTACATAAAAAATAATGGCTACATGCCTACTATAAAGTTAATTGATATTCAAAGTCTTATTTTAAAGTAATACTTCTCAACCAATAAGAAATATACCTAGAGGTGCAAATGGGAACCGGTTTTTTTTTAAACCGGTACAAAAAACCGAAACCGATTTTTAAAAAAACCGGTTTTTTTTAACCGAACCGGTTAGACCGGTTTTCGGGTTTAATAAGATACCGGTTTTTTACCGGTTTTAAACCCGGGATTCCTCGGTAATGTAAAACTCACAATCACAACAAGCTTCCACTAATCCCTCCATTTCTACTAGCCATGTACGAAAAGTTTACACAAATGAAGATGTGGTGCGAATTAGACCAACTACGAGAAAAGGCGATGTTTGGTCTAATTTCGATATGTGTATTATGTTCGATGGGGTGGAAAAGGCGCGTTGCAAGAAATGTATGAATTTTTATAACCCCGCGTCTAACACTACACTCCGGACTCATAAGAACGGTTGTAATGCGGTTAGCCAAAATGATACGTCACAAGGTACTATTGGTGCGGATGGTCAAGTTTTTAAAGTAGCAACAACTATATTATCGGGTGTTTATTACCCAACTAGCTCATTAGTTTTAAATCAAATTTATGC
>BQNB010186103.1:0-12157 GCA_026074375.1 Tanacetum coccineum
AGAAGCATGCATACAACTCCATAGCATATGTTAAAAAAAACTTTTTATTAACTTTTAGGTCAAGATTAAATAAACAAATTTATCAAATCATATAAATATATAGGATTAGAATCCTCTAAAGTTGTGTCAAACATGATACATCATGTTCACCAATCACAAATAAGTTAATTGCATAAAACTTTTTCTTTTAATAAAAATCATGGGCCCACTTATTTATTTTCACTCACAATAAACATAACATGATCAATCATGTTTGACCATAACTTTAGAGGATCTTTTTCCAAATATATATACCAAAAATTAAAATAAAATAAAATTTGTAACCGCACATAATTTATCAAATCGAATTGAACCGAATTAAATATTCGATTTTCGGTTTAGATATAGTTTTGGCAATCTAAAACGAAAACTGAATCGAAAGTCAAATTCATATAAATATATATATTTTTGAATATTTATATATAAAAAGACAACTTAAATTTTATCTTAATATAAAAACACTTTTTAAGCTTGTTATAATTTTTTTTTCTAAAAATTTATACAATTAGATTTAGAAAAAAATTAATGATATAATTCAGGTTATTCAGGTCGACCCAAAACATAACTGAATTCAAATTCAGAGTTCGGTTCGGTTAAGTACAATTTGAATTCGATTCGATTTTTGTTTCAAATGTTGAATTTTAAATGTGTTTTATTTTTCTTCTTAATCTAAATTAAACTCTTTTTTTTAATTTACAAAAATACAAAAACGTTCAATTGTAATTACAGAAAATATTAAATAAATAAGATTGTGTTGTTTTTTCTATATAAGATATATAAGATCTTACAGATCTATTATAATCAAAATATATCATAACTTTCTCTTATGATTATAGTTATTCATCATGATACCTCAAGTTCTACTACGATGAATAGAATTAAAATATGATAACCTTCGGAAAATATATGGCTTGTCGGAGAGATTTTTTGGATAAAAAGTCACGGGTTCGAGTCTCGGTTTGTGCTCACACTAGTTGGTGCTCGGATGAGCCAGAAGAGTTGCCGGAACTATTCTTTGGTGGGTGGACAATAGCCGATGACAAAAGATACTCAGGGTCACGGTATTTCCGTCAATGTATACCTTTTATGAATCCAGTATGCTTTATGGTGTGTTTAGAGTTATTTATTTTAAATTAGTCATGCGCTTAAAAAAAGCATGTTGATACCCCGTTATTAAGTGTTTTTAAAATAAATAGGTAAGTAATTTCATTCAAGACACTTACACGACTTGCTAACTAAACAAATTCTTACTTTTTTTTTAAAATTAACAAATTCTTAGTAAAGGTGTATGTAGTTTAGTAAATGAAGACTAGTTTCTTTTATGTATGAGCAATCTATATGTATGTTACTAGAATTTTGTAATTTGACAACTCAACGATATGGCTGAGGTACATACAAAAAGCAGGTGAAAAAATGTATAAAAGCACTTTTCACCGTACTCTAATGCAATGCCTTTTTATACACATCATTTGTATATGTGAATTGTATAAACACAAAACAAGACGGATTTATCTTATGGATACTATCCAATAATTATAATTGTCGACTTGCAAAACACTTTGAACATTGAATTTCATCAAATAATGTCTTTCGATATTGAATGAAGTTCGGGCGCTTCAAAGAACAGGTACGAATGTTTTTGATTATTTGACTCTTAAGTTGGGAAATGGGGAGTCGACTAAATTCTGGTTGGATCATTGGCACGAGGGTGGGGTCCTTAAAAATTCTTTTCCTAGAATGTTTGCACTTGAAAACCATAAAGAGATTTCTGTTAGTTATAAATTGGGCAACCCGGACCTGTATAGCTCGTTCCGTCGTATTCCTAGGGGGGGCTGAACAGAACCAATTTGATAGCTTGTTGGAGTTGGTGAGTTCGGTAAATCTAGTGCCCTTGGCAGATAGATGGGTTTGGAAGCTGGAGGGTACGGGTGTTTTCTCTGTGGCCTCCGCTCGAAGACTATTTGACGAGCTGCGTCTTCCAAATCTTGGGATGGAGACTAGATGGATAAAATGTGTTCCGATAAAAATAAATGTTCTTGCTTGGAAAATTTGGAGAGATGCTTTGCCTACTCGGTTCAACATATCTCGTAGAGGTATTGATATTCAAAATATTTCGTGTCCCATATGTGATAACGCTATCGAATCGTCGGAGCACCTGTTTTTTAGATGTAGTTTGATTCGAGATATTGGAAAAAAAATTATGCGCTGGTGGAACTTGGATTTTATTTTTTTTTTTTTTTTTTTTTATTTTTTTTTGTTTTTTTTTTTTTTATTTTTTTCAAAACAAAAATTTTTTTTTTTTTTTTTAAAAAAAAAAAAAAATTTTTTTTTTATTTTTAAAAAAAAAAAAAAAAAAAAAAATTTTTTTTTTTTTTTTTTTTCTTTTTTTTTTAAAAAAAAAAAATTTTTTATTTTTTTTTTTATTATTTTTTTTTTTAAAAAAAAATTTAAAATTTTAAAAAAAAAAATAATTTTTTTTCTTTTTATTTCGTCGGGCCAACCTTGTTTTTTTAGATGTAGTTTGATTCGAGAAATATTGGAAAAAAAAAAAATTTTTGGGCGGCTGGTGGAAACTTGGATTTCGGAAGAAAAAAAAAAAACGAACTTTCATAGTGGATGAATTTAAATCTTGGGGGGCTTGTTTCAAGGGAACGTATGGGATCTAATCTCAAAAAAATATGTTCGAGGGCGGTTTGGGTTACACTCTTGGTGGTTATTGTTTTTTGGATCTATTTCCTTTTTGATGAAATAAACCTCCTGTTGAAAGTCGATGATTCTTTTGATAATGTCATTTTCTAGTTTTCCTTTTCATTGGTGTAAATCCTAGGTCTAAAAAGTTCGGTTCGGTTGGAACGAGTGGCTTTTAAAAAAATCCATACCTTATTGGTTTTTTGTAATCTAGCTCCCTTGCTTAGTTTGTGTTTCTAATAAAAAAGAAATCGTCCGTTAAAAAAAAATGGGATTGCGTTAACTTATAAAATTTTCCATTACATTTTTGGTTGTTTATTTTGGCATCAACTCAGCATGGATAAAAAAATATTTTTCTTGGTTGTTGGATTTCTTTTGAAAAGATGTGGAAAATGAAACCTTTAAAAACTTAACCAGGACCCTATGTTTTCCATTGGTTGTTTTTATTAACATTGAATTAAAATTTGTGTGGCTTTTTTTATGGCTTTTGGTTTCTATTATTCATAATTACATTTGGAACCAACCACAAGAGGTTAAACGTTACAAACTATATTCAAAAAATGGTTTTAATAATTTATTACCCGATCCCATGTCGGGAAATACTTAAGTGCAGATTTCTCAAAGTTAAGGGCATTACCCATCAAGATAGATTCCAAAAATCTAATAAATTTGTACCTATATAGAAAATGAGTTAATATTAACTTTGATTTATTAATTATTTTTTGTTCTAGTTAGTCCTTATATGTCAACGTGCGGACACTACAAAAAATATGGCATTTGCTCACACATATTACTTCACTTTTGAGTCCCACATCGATTAATAAAAAGAAAATTAGCTTGTTTATATTCTCTGATTTGTATGACTCGTATAAAATGTGGTCAGAATTAAGTGGTCGCAAGTGACATGCCATTATGTGGAGCAAAATATCATGGTGGCATTCAATTTGTGACTAATTAATTTTACTTCTCTCTTTTTTGTTTTTCTTATCATTTTATAAAACTAATATGTTTTTTGTTTTTCTTATCATTTTATAAAACTAATATGTTTTTTTGTTTTTCTTATCATTTTATAAAACTAATATGTTTTTTTTCTTAGCATTGTAAAAACTAATATGTTTTTTTTTTCTTATCATTTTATAAAACTAATATGTTTTTTTTTTTATCAATTGTATAAAATACAATATGTTTTTTGTTTTTCTTTCATTTTATAAACTAGTATGTTTTTTAGTTTCCCTTTTTCTTTTTTTTGTTTTTTTTGTCCATTTTATAATGGGGATGCTTTGAATACAATTTTTGTAGCCAACTAGCTACAATCCTTCATAAAAAATACACAAGAAATTATTGACTAAGAGACTCACAAAATAACTTAAGAACCTGTGATTTATAGCACAAAATTATAGCCAATTTGCTAAAAAAATTGTAACTAATATATTCCCTTTTATAAAACTAATATGTTCAAAATTAATTTCTTTTTTGTTTTTTTTCTAGTTCATTTATAAATTTACTTTTTTGTTTTTTTGTCATTTTATAAAACTATTATGTTTTTAAAGTGTCTCTTTTTATTTTTTGTATGTTTGTCATTTATAAAACTAATATGTTTTAATATTTCTTGTTTGTTTTTCATATCATTTTATTAAAACTAAACATGTTTTTAAGTTATCTAGTTATGTTATCTTGTCATTTTATAAACTAATTGGTTTTAAGTATCTAGTTAAAGAAAAATATATTTGTTTTTCTTGTCATATTATAAAACTAATAAGGTTTTAAGTACCTTTTTTTGTTTTTCTTGTCCATTTTATAAAACTAATATGTTTTAAAGTATCTCTTTTTTGTTTTTCTTGTCATTTTATAAAACTAATATGTTTAAAGTATATAGTTATGCTTTTCTTGTCATTTTATAAAACTAAACGTTTAAAGGCTATATAGTTATCGTTTTTTTGTCATTTTATAAAACTAATACGTTTTAAAAGTATTTAGTTATGTTTTTCTTGTCATTTTATAAACTAAAGTATCTAGTAAAAAAAGCATTTTAGTTCCATCTTTTTGTCATTATTTAGTTTTGACATTGTATGAAACTATTGAATAAGTTTTCATATGGTGACAATAAAAACGCTTCTAAGTTTGTGAGTTGGTAAATAGGTCAAACATATTTAGTTTTGACATTGTAGGAACTATTGGATAAGTTATCATATGGTCACAATAAAAACGCATCGAAAGAAGTAAGTTTGTTACTTATATTTTATTCAAAAAGACACAATACCATAACGTGAATATTTATGGCATATAGGACACGCTTCTAGTAATAAAGTGCATGACTATCTTAATTAACTCAGCAAATACATCTTCTGTTAAAGAAAATATGATTACGACATGATTACATGAGTAAAATCTAGGATTTATTATACTATTGGTTGGTAGATTAGTTATTAGTGGGCTTCTTTTATGGCCCTATTGGTTACTATCTTTTGCCTATTTTGGGTGTTCATCGGTTCGGTTATCGGTTGTTCGGTTTATTCGGCTTCGTCTTTTTTAAACATCCACGCTTCAACGGCATCCAAGTTGGTGCCGATTCTTCTTATTCTAGGATCTTCAGTTAATTTATTGAAATTACACCATTTAAGATGTTATAAACGCTGACAACAATTTCGGGTTCGGAACTTTTATGGGTCAACGTTCAAATATACATAAATTGCTAACAGCGTGGTTCAACATTTTAGATGACATACAAGTTCTTTGACGTTTTATCCCTAACAAGACACAAAATTTATAGGTATCAAAAACTAAATGCATAGACATATAAAAAATTATAACGTACACATCTTAAACAATTAGATAGATTTGCTTGCAAGCCTACTAACATGAACCCGAAATGCCAATAATTTAAAATCTCTTTTGATCTATTCAAACACATTTAATATTAACTATCACACTATGTTGTAAGCTTATGTCTATGTTAAGGTTTCAATTTATTATGTACCTGTTTAGCAAATTGAATGGTGAATTTATTGCCACGTAATGAAAATCCATTGAGTGAATCCTTAGCTCTAATTGCATCATCACTATTACTCATGTTCAATAATCGATTAGGAATTAGAGTTGTTAAAGATTAAATGGTCAACTTGCAGAATATGTTCAAAAATAGGGAAACTTGTTTTAAGCTTCGACTCCCACATCGGCCACTAAAATAAAAAAAAAAAAAAAAAAAAAAAATAAAGAAATTTTGCTTGTTTTTATTATGGATTTGTTATGACTTATACAAATTGGGAAGTTTTTTGGAATTAAGTCGTCGCAATTGGACATGCCATTATGGTGAATCACAATCCATTTTGCATTCACTCGTGACGAATTTATGTGATTCTCTTTTTTTTATTGTCATTTTTAAACTAGGTTTTATAGTATATAGTTAGAAAATGTTATTATCTGTTTGTCTATATACCAGTACGTGGATCTGGTGCGTTTTTAGCATCTGGAATTTGTAGCAGACTATTACAATACGTTTGGTCGCGAGATTTAACAAGCAATTTATGGTTAAGGCACTCGAAGCCTATATATGTAAAATGCAATGAATTTCGTCTTGTACATTTGAGCGGCTTGTTGCGGGGATAGTGTATGGCCATGTTGGTTTACTATCTTCTGCATATTGGTCCATATATGTTGACTTAATGAATGTTCGGACGCTAAAAAAAAATATGACATTTGCTCGCACATTTTTCTTCTCATTTTTAAACATTGTGTAGAATTTTATTGTATTGTTTACTCTTGTAAGAGTGTAAAAAATTATTACGTGAATAAATTTGAAGATTTACAAACAATCATTGCAATTTACACACTTAAAAATTTTGAGAAAGTTCGCACTTATAAATGTGAAATACATTTAAAATTTAGCCTTACTTAAGTTAAATCACTGCTTGTTAAGTTGTAAAACCTAATACTCGTGTCACTGTAAGTTTAAGTACTGTTTGTTAAGTTGTGAAACATCCTTGTTACCTGCATATTTTGAGTCGATACATATACCAAAATCCTCTTGTTTTACCTCTGATCATTTCTTTATTTGTTTCTTTCGATTGGTTTATGTACGTACCGTCGATTCTTTTGGGTAAGTTATTGATAAGTGCATGTTATTAATAGTTATTGAATCAGTACACTGTACATACGCAACTTCTGGTACCTATATAACTTAACTACTAAATATTACCAAGGTGTTTTAATATCTTTACAAAAGGTCACAGTTTCAAACATTCACTAGATAAACCATTTTGGGGTGGCGAAAGAAAAGGTTCGGAAAGGATCACGTTGGATACCTAATTAAGCCATGTATATCATCTCAGTACAATAGTCGTCCTCCTCGAGTAACCGGAAAATCTCATCCGCTATTTGTTAAGAAATAGTGATGTAAAACTTTTGTTGTGTTTCGGGTCAATGGACTTAAGTCCCCACACACACACACAGTTGCGTTGTCAGGTTGTTAAAACCATAGTGGTACGCTTCGCCTGCAGATACTATGAGTGTATATCGTAATTTGGTAGCATTCTAAATATTGAATATGATTAATAGTAGCTTTATTAAGGCTATACCTTTTAGCTTTTGTGTAAAGCTTTTATCCTGGTTTTAAAAGAAATGTAAATTTTGCTTATTTATATTTTGTTATGTATATGAGTCACGCAAGTTAAGATTAATATTATGTTTAACCGCTTGGATGTTCTCAAAAGTAAAGTGTACTTTAAAGTGGACACGTGTCGCGCACTGGGTGGATTAATAGAGGCGAGCATTCAACATAACCAATTTTGAGAAGAAAAAAAAAATCATTAAAGTGACTCATTTTTTTGGATTTTCGGCACTATTTGTTACCTTTCTCTATTCTTTAAACAGTTAGCTTGCACCACCAAGGCACAATCTCCCTTTTACCACTATTTACGCCCCATTATCTTAATGGGATAAAACCTTCTACCACTATGTTTTGGTTTTTCACACTGGTTTTCCCAAAAAAAAACACCACACACAACCAAACGTGGTGCCTTTATTCGAGATTCAAACCAAAACGTGCCCTTCAATTCAAGATTCTGGTTGAATTTTTCTTTCGTCGGAGATATATACTAGAAATCCGAAATAAGTAGTAACTAAAGTAAAAAAAAAAAAGACCTAGCTACGTAACACATTGACAGATCTTAGGATTAATATGAATTAGATAAAACGCGTAAGTTTGATAAACTAAATGGATACAGGTCACAGGGTATATGATATAATATTATATATATATGGATCTACTGCATCCATTATTTGATAGTCATCAGCTCTACATGCTAATTCTTCTTCACATAAACTATGTACCATTGTGAATCCAAGTTTTTCATGTTTGTGTTTCGTTTTACACACAATATTTATTTAGACAAAAGTTTTATGCGTTTAGAGTCCAGGACCTATAATAAAATTTTTTTATTGCTTCATGCATTTTATTGCTTATGAAGTAAAGGTTGGTTGTTATGGACAATTTTCTCTTGAATTACTCTTTTAATCAATCATGTGAAATTACAGGATGTAACCAATACCTTTAGGCCATCAGACCTGCATATGAGCAGTTCATGTTATCATCTAATAGTTCAGGTCGTCTCGTGAATTTTCGAGGCCTTGGGCCAATATTACAATGTAGTCCTGTTGAACGCAAAACCGGTTAAATTGTGAACTAAATGGCTATTTTTTTGTTAAAAAAAAATGCGTCTTTAGAAAACTTATAACAAAGGTTTCCGTCAAATGACTAAAATTATTTGACGCATATGGACAATTTGTTATTAGACTATGTTTTACCTAGTAAAAGTCCTATATGACTTGACGAAAAAAAATGTACATGTCTGAACATAAAATTTGTTTCGAGAGAAGGGTTGTAATTGTTAATTTTGAAAACCCCTCACATTTGTTTGTAAATAAAACTAGAAAATAGGAAAGAAAAAAAGGGACAACTTATAAACTCTAAGGGGCCAGATAAAAATAATATAGAATCATCATCTTCTTCAGTCAAACACATCTGATCTGATGCCTCTCTTTGAACAAGTTTCTGAAAATGCTCCATACTAGCTCTTTTTAACATTTATATTAACGAAAAACCAAATAATTTATGGCTATGAACACACCTAGTTATCTAATTTATCATATAAATCAAATAAAAATCGTTCCCGTTTTGTATAAAATCATGGTTGACCCTTAAAATTTTGGGGCCATGTTACGGTCGTCACCTCGCACTGAATTAAAATCAGACCTTGAGCAAGTTGGATTAATTTTTCTCATGGTGGAACGACACACAATATATGATGTGCGGGCGGTGTGTGAGACTTCACACAAGGAAGTTTTACCAAACCCCTATGCAGTTGTACCTAATCGTTGTATGTAGTATAGGCAAAACTCGGGAGGGTTGTTTATCGTTCTCTAGGGAAAGGTGGTAAGACTGATCGACGCGTCTAAAAAAATTCTATGGTACTGAGAAAGTTATATTTTTGTTGTTTTTATTTTTTTTAGGAAAGGCAAGTATAATTTCATATGTTGTGAGAAAGGTTTGTTTAACTAATAACTAAACTAATTACTAATCTAACTAAGGTGATAACTTTATGATAATTAAATTGTATTTACTTAATCATGCAACATTCCACACACTTTGATAAATTCGGCGATGTGCTTGTGTGGATCGGCTCGTGAGCGTCCGTCGAATTGTCGATCCTTGATCATGGAAAGGTGGTGTCCTTTGACGGTGAAGTTGTCTCCAAGGTCAACCGCGACGATAGCAGCCCCGGGAGTGGGTGCTATGGCCCGATTATTTCCCCACATGAGTTGGTCGTCACCCATTGGGAAAGGTAGGTCAAGAAATGAGTTATAAACTACTTCGGCTTGGAATAGATTCTCGAAAGGTGGATATTTGGCTTTTGGAACTCGGTCTTCATTGGGTATGAACGAATTTTGCTTCTTTTTCTTTCTTAAGGTTTGGTGGATAAAACGTTCGGGTTCGGAATAAGGAGTAGTTGGGTCTTGTTCGGCAGAACGTGTTTGCATTCAAGGCAAGACTCAATCAAGATCAAACCCAAAAGGATTTTGAAAAGGTGGATAAAAAGTTGGATTTTTGTCAAAAGTTGCTAGCCGGGCGGCAAAGTGCTGCGCCGGGCGGCTGGAGGGGTCGTGCCGGGGTGGCTCTAAAGTTTTGTGATTTTTTTTTAAAAAGGCACATAGGGACGATGGGATCACGAGATCTAAATTGTAAAACACAATCAAATCCCCAACAGCGGCGCCAAAAACTTGATGCGTGCGATATGGGTAAGTTTTAAATTTTTAACTAGGTATACCAAATTATTAAGAAATACATACGAGCAAGTGAACTTGTTCGTGGTAGCAAGAGATTGATTGGTAATCCAGGATCGTTCGCGAGGATTTGGGTGTTTCAATTCGATAAAGATTTCAATGATAATAGTCCTAAGATGCAAACAAACAATGATGGAAGTAATTCTAATAAACTAGATGTACTTGGTTGGATTCAATTTAGGAATCTGATTCGATATGATTGTGGCAACGACTAACAAGTTTGTTATAAGAATTAGAGGGTATCCTATCTATTGTTTTTAAAACCATTAGACTTCGTCAAGACTCGAAGTGACAAAAATAAGAGTTGAGTGAAATCAATCAATTCAAGACCAAAACAACCTTTATGAGTTTGATTCGCGGTTTGTTTCATAAACCATAGACATCGATAATTATGTTCTTAGTAATACCTAACCGCTTAAGAAATGGTCAATACAAAAGGTAGCTGATCGTAGACAAAAAGGCGACAATTGATTGATTAACAATACCACTTTCGGCCTATGATATTCTCAACAAACAATCCAGTTGATAAAACTATGTCACATAGAACATAAGCACAAATGGATCTAAGACTTGGCTTGAAATTAAATTAAACATGACACACAATCATAATCGAATCATCATACCACAAACATCATCTAACCAAGCACATAAAGGTACTAGCCACTCATGGTAAATAAAGACATAATTCCAGAAATTAATGCATTCATAAACATAATGAGAGTCTTACAAAAGTATTACAAAGGATAATGAAATGCAAACTAGGAAAATGACAAACTTGTAACTTAGATGGATCCTTCCTCCTTTTTGACTTTCCTAGATTTTTTCCTAGACTTTTATGGCATTGGAGAGTAGTGGTGGCTATAGGAATGAGGGTTTTTGGTTTAGAGAAGAGCGAAGTGTGTGTTAAAATGAGGCATAGAGGTCATCTATTTATACTACTGATTTGTGGCGGTTCTAGGGGCTAAAGGGGTGTCTAAAGTTGGTTTAGAGGTTCTAGATCCTTCATGATTACTCAAGTTTCTTCAAGAGGGAAATAGAAAACCTGGGCACCAAGAGCCAGGCGGCTGGGAGGTTGTCCGTGGAATCTTTTTATTGGACTTTGCGTTTAAGGTCCTTGATTGAGTTGTGCTTGGCCGTGGGCCTTCGTTCTTCGTCATATCTTTATTAAAACTTGATCTCAGGTCTTGGAAGCTTAAGTAATCAGATTTCTTCTACTCGAGATGCTTCCGCACTTGATCCTGACACAGGATTCTTCGTACTTGAGATAAACTTCGCTTATTCCGTTCTTCTTCTCTTGTTTTCCTGTACTTGGCTGCAATTACACTGGAAAGCGTGTTTTGACATAATCAAGTAATAAAACCATAGGTAACTGACCAAATAACCAATACAAAAGTATGAATAACGCTCCCAAAACATACTTAATTTGAGCATTATCATACCCATTGATTGGAATTGTATGACTTTGATTTGTTTGCTAATGCTTAAAGTTCTACCCGAATCTCCAACTCCATTGATATGAATACTAGTTCCAAACAAGTAGTTTAGTCATATTGATTTCATTCTTATTGAATTCGCATAACCATCATTTTCTTGTTAGTTGTTACTTTAATGGTAATTTAGGACGTGACAACCATTTTACCACTTTTGTGTTACGTGTTATTACATAGATTCTTCACAACCAAAAACACCCAAATCCTAGTAAACGACCTCGGCTTACCACCACAAACTAACTACATACGAAAGGGTCATACTTGCTCATGTGTTCTTAGCTTGTTTCGGTAATTCGTGTTATAAATTTAAAACTAGTAATCGCGAGACACATCAAGTGTTTGGCGTCGCTGCCAGGGATTTGTTTGTTTTTTTATTTGTTTAAAATCTTTGATTTTGTCATTCTTAAAAACGTGCTCGTTATTGCTTGCCAAAACCAACCCACTAAACCGTCTTGAATTAATTTGTTTTAATTTGATTTGTTTTGTTTTGTTTTGTGTTATGTGATAATCGTATTTGCTTGCTTGCGTGTTTTTGTTTTTCTTAGTTTTTGTTAGTTTTAATTCGTGCTTGTTTCGCCTCGTATGCAATCGAAAAAAAATAC
>BQNB010186104.1:0-12157 GCA_026074375.1 Tanacetum coccineum
TTTTAGTCCCTAGGTTTATAAATATACCCTTTTATATTTTTAAACCCTTTTAGTTTCAAAAGTGACATAATTAGTCCCTTGAGTTTACAAAGAGTAGTTTTTTATCCTTATAATTTCACTTAGCTCCCTAAGTCTTAGAAGGTTGCAAGAATGGTCCCTAGAGTTTTTGTATTTCGAAAAGTGACATTTCAAACCCTTAGGTTTCAGAAATTACAGTTTTAGTCCCCGACTTTGCAAAAATTGCATTTTCAACTCAATTAAATCCCGACAAGTGGTATTTGGTCTTATTTAGTCTAAATAAGACAACCAAGCCGTTTCGGCTTATAAATAAGCATTTCGAGCTTATTTTGGCTTAACGGGCCTTGTTGGGCCCGTTAAGGTCCGTTTAGGTTTTTAACGATCCACTTTAGTTTTAATAAGTCCAAAAGTCTATAATAAGCTCGTGTTGGTTGGTTAAGCTTATAATAAGCTCGGGGAGCTTATTATGGCTTATTTCGAGCTTATTGGGCCCGTAAGCCCAAAAGCTTGGCCCGATATGCCTTCTTGGGGTTTTTAGGCTTTTACTAGTGCTTTTCCTAACTTGTACAAAGCCGAACAACTGTTTTCTTTTTCAGCTTATCCCAAATAAGCTGATAAGCTAAAAGCAACTCTAATGGGCCGGTCTTGGGCCCGTTAAGGGTTTTAGAGTGTTTCGTTGGGTTAATTCGGGTCCATTGAGCACATGAAGGTTCAATAAGCCCTTAGGAGGTTCGTTGCTTATGTAGCTTATCCGATAAGCTAATAAGCTCATTGTTGGGCCTATTGGGCCGGGTATGAACCCGAATGGGTTCTAGAGGTTGGGGCTTGGTCCATTAAGTACATTTAAGTCCGTTAAGCTTATTAAGCCCCCATAAGATCACCAATAAGCTACTCGAGCTTATTGTGAGCTTATTTGCTCATTTAGGGCTCGTTAATGGGCTAGGAGGCCCATTAAGGGTGCGTTTGGGTTTCTAATGAAGTAAAGGCCCCATATGAACAACATGGACACTCCCCTTTATGATTTAAGCCCGAGTGACTTATTAATAAGCTGCGGCTTATTAATAAGCTCTCGTTGGGCCTTGTTGGGCTCGATAGAGGCCCGTTAGGGGTTCGTTTGGCTCAACGACTTGCCAAAGGGTCCATTTAGGTTCTTAGTTTCATTTTAAGCTCAACAAGCCGCGTATAAGCACACGAATAAGCTGTTTTAGGCTTATCGTGGCTTATGAGCCTTGTGGGCTCGCGTTGGGCTCGCAAATGGACCGGTGAGTCCATTAAGGGTTCGAATGGTTCATAAATATGTTAAATGGTTCCGTTAAATTTCCTAGTACCAAAACGAATATGTTTTACATTTCCTAAGCGTGCCCCGCAACATGCAAACGTCTATTATTGTCGCATACGTGTTTCCACACCCTCACGTCGCGATTTCAACTATAGTTTACGTATAGTTTCTTTTTAAATTCACGAACAAGGCTTATTACTCACGTCGTGTACATTTTTATATAACATGGTTATTGTTCGCGTTAGCTTATACGTTTCTAGCATAGTGCAAGTTATTAAACGAATACAACGTGCTCACAACACGCTCATTTCATATTTATCATGCGTGTTTTCACGCTAGAACATCGCATGCACACACACTTGACTCCTAGGCTAGTTTTCAATAAACGAATACGTATATTACAAAGGAAATGTATTGCGTGCAACTTACAAGGGTCCTAGAGTTTTGATGGCGCGTTTAGAAGAAAACCCGACTCGTTTGCACCTTAAACGCGTGTAATCCCAAACTCCAAGTCTCGTATACTTCTCTTATCCCCTTATACGCGATCTTAACGTAGCTTGTGTTCTTAGGAGGAAAATGTGGGTCGAGTATGGCTCGTTTTCTTGTAACCCGATAGTATGGAGGGTAAACAAAGAGGTTCTTGGCTTGAGAGAGTTTAAAGGTTTGTGGAAATGTATTATGTGAGTTAGGGAGTGATATTTATAGGCAAGTGAGCTTAGTTAGCTTTCCTAGTCCATATACACAACCGAATTGTGTACTAGAGGCGGTATTATGAGGGGTTTAGTTAATCACACATGGTTTTTGTTAAACCACCATGAGTACAAGTATTAATTAGCTAGGTGGTGTACAAGATTATGCTTAGCTAGGAAAATCTTATGGGTTTATGTGTTTATGAGGAAGTAACCGCGACTTAGATGAACAAGGGGAGCAAAGTGGGTATTAACCATGGGGTAAAGGACTTATAGGAGACCATTAGGACATGTCTTAATGACTTAGGTAATGTACATGTACCCTTAAGTATTTTTAGGTTGATTTGCTAGTTTATAAATCCACAAGGGACGATTTGTAGTAAGGTTACTTGCCCAATTTCGACACTAGGGTGATATAAACACAAGACTTGATTAAATTTTGTGTTTAGGCTCTCAAAGTGGGTATTGGTTTGAGTCTAGGTATGTCTAGGTATTTCCGGGGTGCGTCCAAATGTATTTTATCGCGAAACGTAACCCTTTTACGTGACCAATAAAAATAAAATACTCAAAGTACAATAATTATTCTTAAAATAATCATTCCTTACTTGTTTGGTGTAAACCTTAATTTATTTGGTGACCGTTTACATTTATTGGTTATTTCTAGTCTACGCGGTTTAGCTTAAAAGTAAATATTAAAAGTAAACGCGTATCGGCCTAAAATAAATAGTGATCATTAATATAGTCGTACAATGACACGAAAATGAGAAATGTTACAACTTGACCAAATTAAGTTTTCCAAAATTTTTAGATTTTGACTACCTATTCAATGTAAGTTTTCATACATAAATGACCCATAAAAACATCTTTTAAAATTACACCAAAATTTACAGAGGTTCCTACATATTTCTAATACACCCATGATCATTGGTTTAATTTATTTCCATGTCTAAGTATCCCTTTGACCCTTGTTACCCAAAACTGATCCCGAATTTAATCTGACAGAACCTTCGAAAAGTTCACGCGTAAAAACCCAACTTAAACAATTCAGAAAATTCTAAAAAAAATCATGGATGTAGCACATATCATGAAGATGTACCAAATCAAAGTTTAAAGTCTAACTCTTTACGGTTTGAGAATTAAAAATCAAACACTTCAACTAAAATTTTTAGGCAGAATCTGCAATTTTGACACTTAATCTTATATAATCTAAAAATCGACCTTCCCGACCTCCAATTGACATGAGGCGGGATTTTCCAAAAACTAGACTCTTTGAATTTAACTTTAGGCGCATACCAAACAGGTAGCCTAGCCAAGTAATAGACCACTCATGACTCATTTCTATTAATTGTACCACATCTCAGTATCTCTACGATCAAAAACGATAATCACGACTCTCCGTTCCTATTTTTGTTTTTGGCGAATAAAAAGTTCGTGGTCTTTACGTATTTGCCGTTATTGGTGCGAAATTTCTCGTTCACCTATTTACGAGCCGATGCTAAAGATTTTTCCTCCGTCTAATTAATCTCCTAAAGAAATTTAAAATTCTATATTATCGCCCCCGAAGGCTCATTATTTTATTTTGTCTA
Organism: Tanacetum coccineum; assembly: GCA_026074375.1. Taxonomy (NCBI): domain Eukaryota; kingdom Viridiplantae; phylum Streptophyta; class Magnoliopsida; order Asterales; family Asteraceae; genus Tanacetum; species Tanacetum coccineum. Next base: position 3,573 of record BQNB010186104.1, read on the forward strand.
CTCCCCGATAAATTTCCGTGTCTTAGCCGATCCGTGTTTCTAAAAAGAAACCGTTTTCATTTTTTAAAACGCACTCTTAAATCATATTTACATGGGCTTACATTTATTTTAACACTAGGTTAATAGTTAATGGACTTAACAAACTTAAAAAAAATGGAAAACCAAGCCCCAAGTCCTAAAAATAAGCCAGAACACCAAACAATACCCCTTTGTTAATAAACCATTCGACATTTATTTTTTTCTCCAGAATCCCACATATAAAAAAAAACACAGTACAGAAAAATCTACATCTACTAACTCCACACCTCTCCATACATGTAGAACCACACCCCAACCCAGCAAACCACATCATCCATAATTCTTCTTTTACTTCAACAAACACAAATACTATTATTCTCCAATCATCAAGAACACAAAAATCAAGCATGCAATGGATTTTATTGAAGATCAAGATTTTTACGAATTCATGGGTTTTTAATCAAAGTCAAGCTAAAAGAAGTACATACAAGTGAATTGAAGAAGATTTGGGTAATTAAAAAGATTTGGTTTATTGATTTGGGTGTGTATGGTATTCGGCTAAGATCAAGGATCAAAGAGGGATTTGTATTTTGATTTCGATCTTGCTCATATGTGTTATTGTGAGCAATCTAAAACTCTTCTTGTTATTATTTTCATATGATTATACTTTATGTTCTTATGCTTGTTATAGAATCCATATGATTGTGTAATAAAAATTGTTTTTGGATGAATTGGAATTGAGATTAAGTTATTAATTAGGAATGGTTTCAATTGAGGGATTAGGCGTTGATGAAGATTCTATAAATAGGGTGTTAGGATCATAAAAAATCGAATTTGGGATAAAAGGTTAGCATATGGGTGCGTTTGGTTGAGTTGATTGTTGTAAATTCGAAATGGAAAAACTAGGCAGATTTTTGGGTCGTCTTGTAACGGTCATAACTAGCTCATCCGGATAGCTTTTATTGATTTTCTTGAGCCTAAAATTAACTACAAAGAGTCTAATTTTTGAAAAATCCAGCCCCAACATGATTGGGCAAGTATAAGTCAGATAATTTTTGCAAGATAAGTGGTCGAATCTGAGTTTTTGGGACATTTTTTGTGTTGTGTTTGTGAGGTTATAAGCCATAACAAAACACCTTTTTAATGGATGGGATTACTACTGTAGGAAGTTCATGATGTATATGATTTTCCAGAATTTTTCTAGAATTTATTGAAAGGTCTAAAAGGGTCTGGTCAAGCCAAACTTTTAGGTGTTTGCAGCAGGTCATTTTCATGACACTTCGGGTTGTCGAATTTTTGAAAAATAGTTAGACTTGTCAAACATTTTTGGGAAAAATACAGTAGATCTAGGACACATTGAGGATGTTATCCATGGAGCATAAAAAACTAATAAGGTCGTTTGGTATTTTATTAGTGGTCGTAAAGTGAACATAAAATTCTGCCGAAAACTAGAAATTTAATAAAGGGGTGAAAAGGGTGTTTCGTGTTTAGTTAAGTCATGAAAAGTATAGTGAAAGGTTTATAACCATAATATACACGTTAGTATCCATCAAGTGAAGAGAAAACTAGACATTAAGAATTCAAAAGGCGTTGAAATGTAATTTGGGATTAAGGAATGTTTTAGACGACATTTACGTTCGGGATTTCCACACTTTCCAAAAATAATAAATTTTTGTTTATGAGTCGTAACTTAATCAAAAGTCATATATCTTCGTTAAGACGTGATTTTTACCAAATATCTAAGACACAATCACATATGGATTCTTTTTTTATCACATATGGATTCTATTGCTTTCTAATACTTTTTATAAACGACTTATGCGTCGTTTCGTTTCATATTCTCTCTCCTAAAGCGCGTCATTAATTTAGGTCGTGGTTCGGATCTCTCGACTTCGTTTCATCACTGTTGATCATGATGTTCGCATCGTTTTCATCGTTGTTCGCTCGTTATGATTCTCTTATCCGCTACTTTATTGCTTCTACTTACAGTGAGTTCATAGCCCCACCTTTTCTCTTTTAATGGTTTTCATAAACTGTTTTCGGGGTGAGAATACATTATCGTTTTACTAAGTAAACTTATTGATTGCTACTACTTAAGCGTTACATGACTATTTTTACTAAAGCTTTTACTTACTTACTACATGACTTCAAATACACGTGTGATACATGGTTGTTTACTTATGAACTTATTAAAGCTTGATTTGCTTACTACATGATTTGAGATCATTGAATACCTATATATGAAACCTTGAGTTTTGAACACATTATTTATTTTAGATGGGACACAAGTATTTAAAAACCGTATGTTATGCCTGATATTAATGCTTGATATTATTGCCTAAGTGTCGCTACTACCATTTAAGTCCCCTCCGAATCATGAACCGTTAGTTACTTTGTGTATGCGCAAATGCTATGAATAGAGGTATTTAGACTGACAATCCATGTCCGTGTATTCAATAACTCATGCCACGTCAAACGGACGCACTCACAATTTAAAATAATACTTGGGTGTTTGGCAACATCAACTCTTGGAGAAAAATACTTGGGTGTTTGGCCGCACCAACTCTAAGATAAAAATACATGGATATCTGGCAACACCATCTCCCTCTCACAACATATGTTAATGCTTGGGTGTCTACAACACCAACTCTCAAGATGAAAAATACTTGGGTGTCTGGCCACACCAACTCTCGGGGAGAAAAATACTTGGGTGTCTACAACATCATCTCTCTCTCACAACACCTGTTAAGGTTCGATGTCATTAGTTTAGTGCAATAATACTTACTTTTGGACATGGTGAATGTGTTTCACCTGTCGACATTACTTAAATATTGCGGTCCACTAAATTGCTCGTTGGAGCACTATACTTGATTTCAACAACATTACTCTATTTGCTTAATCACTGTTTTACGATTAAAAACCTATGAATTCACCAACATTATTGTTGACGTTTTTGCATGTATTTTCTCAGGTTATTATATTGCTAGCTGAGCATTAGGAGCATTCGAGTCGCGCAGATATAAATATTTTTGAAGGCTTTATGATTTGAGTACCATTCGACAAACGATTTAAAAATGTTTTCTATTGCATTTCAAATGGAACTGTTGTAACTTTGATATTTTATAAAAATTATCGAATGGTTGACTTTTCAAAACGTCTCAATTAGAGTCGTTTTCTATAACCTGTACTTTATGCTATGAAGTAGCGCCCCAAGTGGTATTCCGTTGCGTTGTGAATTTGAGGGTGTTACTATCATCGCCATTCAACAATAAAGGTCTAACAGGTAGCCTAACCAAGTAATAGACCCCTCATACTCATTAGAATTGCCATTCAATAGTAAAGTTCTGTCCAACCGTACAAAAATTAGACATAATCATGTATGAGGCTGAGACAGATTACAAATCGAAACAGCAGATGGTTCCGCCATTATCGCCGCTGTTTATTTTGTTCCATAGTATAACACATATCAGTTGTGTGTGATACATGTTCTTTCCAAAATCAGAAACAGTCGGACAAAACAGAATGAAACTACGCCGTGGCTGCAAACACTGGTTGTATTTGTTTAATTACCTTCCAGTTTGTCAAGCCAAGATACGGGTCATAACCTTGTCAGTCCATTAATCTCAAGAGAATCAATCTTACACCTTCAAATAACTATAAATACTCTAGGCAGTTATGCGAGAACATCAAAACCAACAACACATGTTCTTTTCCACAATCTCGAACAACTTCCTAGAGTATTTCAAGATGAATTATAACCAATATGACCAACATTCATATACCCCAAACAACATCATGGCTGCAACCACCATTTCGTTGGATATTAAACCAAATATTCAAATAACTCTATATACTAAAGATGAAAACGAAAAGCGACAAAATAAGGCATGACGAACCACCACCATAAGCCCCACATATAAGGCGTTCCAACATCAAAAGTAATCGAACAACAGGGAATCAAACAACGCCATGGCTGCAAACACTAGTTGCATTCGTTAAAATACCTTCCGGGATGCCAAGCCAAAATACGGGTCAAATACCTGAAGTCCGATGACTATTGGCCAACAGAAAGTAATTCTCCTACAGGATAAGAACATCTACTGAAACCTCAAAAATCCCGAAAAAAAATTTTATATACAAAAAAACGATAGATAAAGAATAAGAATCAACCTCGTACATGCAATCGAGATCGGCCAACACATCGCACCAGTAAATTATCATCCACAACATTAACATTGATCATCCACAACATTAACATCGAACCCACAAATGATAAACAATAATAATCAGCCTCCTACATGCAACCGAGATTAGCCAACACACCGCACCAATGAATTATCGTCCACAACATTAACACCGATGTTAGATTGTGTGTATGTAATGGTGTCGGTAGGTAAAAAACCACAGGTGTCCAAAACTGAAGAACATGTATCACAAATGACTGATACGTGTTATACTACCAAACGAAATAAAGAAAAAAAAAGAAATAACCCAATAGGCACACTCGAACAAACCCAAACAAAAACAGCCCAACATAAACTTGGCCTAAGCCCGCCCTATTTTGTCGCCGTTTATTTCCATCTTTAGTATAGAGAGTAATTAAAAAACAATGTTTCCTTAACTGAAAAATAATGCAAACAATGTTACTCTTTTTTGTGATTTTAATTTCTCTTCGAGTCTATCTATAAATTTCTGGCACCGTCGTTTCCATGGCCGTCATTAGGGGAGTGCAGTAGGTGCGATTGAACAGGGCCACCGTTTATTGAGGGCCACAAAATTTCATGCACTTCTATTATATGTGTACACAATATATATTATGAGCTTAATTAGTTCATGCACTATAGATATATATGTATTATGTGTACGTATTTAAGGGCCTCTTTGTGGTATTGGCACGGGGCCACCGTTATCAACGAGACTGCCCTGGTCGTTTCTATGGTACCTTATAATTGTTTCATGTTCACTAATCAAAATCTCACTTGTCTGAGCTGTCTCTGTAGTTAATATGACATATTTGTCATGCTATCTGTTATCAAAACAGTAAGTGACAAAGATAATGGGTAAGACATACATACAAAAAGTATGGACAATCTCGAGATAATCATTATTCGCCACAACAAAATTAACACCAAAAGACACATATCATGGTGTTAAAACTTTTATTAATGCAAGATTACGTGCCAATAGACGACAACATCAAAAATGCAAACTTAAATTGTCCCCTTAAGCAAAAGAAATGAAACTGCAACACCCGCGAAACCCAACATGGCTGATTGAACAGACGAAAGTGCATTTGGTGCGTGTGAAGGGGCAGGAGCCGGTGCCCACTCATCAGCAGTTGCTAACATTGTTGCGCTAGCAAAGCAGATTGCAAAAACAATAATGATCTTTTGAAAAGAAGCCATTAGTATGTTTTTTGTTGGTGTATTTGTTCAATGGCTTAGCTTGCTATAAATTTACGAGTCTTGGCACTAACATATATACACATGAAGGTTTTTGTCGTTAGATATAACCGTTTCATGAGTATTACAAAAAAATGTGATGATACCAAGGGGAACTAGCAATGTCAACATTATGTGTCAACTGTCAACTATGCTGGCCTAGGCCGGTGTCAAGAACTATGAATTCAGCTTGTTAGTATATATTGATATGATACAACCTGGTCAAATACCAAAAGTCAAATGTTTAGGATTATCTTTTAAAGCCAAACAAAAGATTTTTTTTTTTTGTAAAGGGTTACCTCGGTAAAATATATTAATCAAAAGAGTTAAGTATAAATAGAATGTGGCCGAAGTATAAACAAAAGAATTATGTATAATCAGTGTTGTAAAAGTCGGCCTAGGCGGCCGATTAATCGGCGCCTAAGCGCTAGACGGGGATTAACCACCTCGATTTTCACTAATCGGCCTTATTAATCGTATTGGTCAAAAATCGGTCAATATATTGAATAATCGGATAAAAATGGCTAAATCATGCATAAATCGGACAAAAATCGGCTAAATCGGGTATATAGTTTCAAAGTTTTAAAATTTTATATATTAAAAATCAAATCCAATTGATCTCCGATTTATCACCGCCTAACCGATCAATCGCAAGGCGGTATCCGGCCGCCCGACTAGCGCTTAGCGGCTTTTCATATTTTTTTTTGCAATATTTAAGAAAAAGCCTAGAACTCTTTTATGCATACGTGTGTTAAATATTCATTGGATAAGTTGTACATAGAAGTTTTTATAATTTGCATTAAATCGTAACTTCTATGTACAACATAAAAGAGTTGTATATAAGTCTCTAATATTGGCTTTTTCTTAAATATTGAAAAAAAATGAACTTTTATAACTAAAAAATTGTTTTCAAAATTTAACGTTTGAAGACTAATAAATGTAAGATTGCATCAAATGAGACTCGAAATGGCTGGTACGGTGCGATCACTTGTGTCTCTCTTTCTAACAAACAGATTATAAGTTCTCATAAACTACAACATATTGCAACATTTGAGTTGAAGTAAAAACGTTAGAATAATCATTATGGTCAATTTGTTAGCTGATTGATAAAATTATCTCGAAATTTAATTATCTTAGATGGCCCATCAGTCCAAAACATGTGATATCTAACGGTCAATCAGCCCCAAATACGTGACTTTTGAACAGATCATAAACCTGGAAGGCTTGGACCATATATGTGTGAGTTACTACCAAGACTTCTATAGTTCTGTGTAGTCTAGCATCCTTGTTGCAGTAATTATATTTTTGGGTGACAAACAAATTTATATTAATTCACGAATGTCCGTGATAGACATGAAAATCGGATAACTGAGCATCTAATGAAAGAAGTCAAAGAACTCACTTTTTGTACATAAAAAGTCTAAATGCAAAACTAACATATTTGCCAACTAAAACACTTGAGACTCATCTTTGATGCATTGAGCTTTTCCAAATATAAATGGATGAAGACTTCAATCCAAATTAACTCCATAAGGAGCCTTTAAGGGGAACAATTACCCTAACTATTATGTTTGTGCTACCAAAAATCCATAACAGTATTAGAAGAAATTAGAGATGTATAGCTTATACAAGCTTTTTTTTTCTTTAACGTTTTGTCGCAGCTAGCATAAGACTTGTAATTGTACTCATGTTCACGCGTGGTTGGAAGAGGTGGTACCACCATCACGCGTCGAAAACACTACACCCACATACCATAACGCGTGGTTAGTCAATTAAAAAGATGGTTTTGTCATCTGGTTGACCAAACCGAATATCGATTATTTTGTGTGTGTGTGAGAGTGTTCTTGGGTTAACTTTGTGATTAAATGAGGTACGTTTGATCAACGTTGCATCCTCTATAAAGGTGCAAAACACAAACAATTATAGATAAAGAAAAGCAATACTCATTGATATATTACCAAAAAGTACACAAACCAAATTTTCACTATCAAACAACTGAAAGAGTCTAATACCCTTTTCAGTTAGATTACAAACTATATTAGCAAACATAAACCTAGTCACAAAAGCACAAACCCATTTTATTACTACAATTTTAAGCTTAACAATACTCTAATCGACCATAAAGATTTCAAGGGCATTTGGGTTTGCCGGCATGAGTTTTCATATTGACGTAGCAAGGTCCACACACCTCCCTGTTGCCTGACTGTCCTGGTGGAACACATTTGCACCTATTGCAGCATGTCACACAAGCTCTCAAGCATACATTCTGCCTCGAGTGATTTTTGCACCTCACTACACATGGTGGGTAGCATTCTGCAAAAACATAAACAAACACAAAAAAATAAGAACAGTAAGTAGGATCAATTCTTAAAATAATGTAAGGAACATGTATTATTTGTACCAAAATGCAACATATTTTGATTATTTTCTAATTGCATACAACATATATACTTTACCTCTTACGACTAGACGGGTCAAAGTTACATTTTTGGGACATAGTTGCATATTTGTGCACTTGTATACTTTGTCACCTAATTATAAGTATTTTGCTCACAATAATAAAAAGTAGACCAAAAGGGTGTTTGTGATTGCTTATCAAGTGCTTAATTATTTACTTCTTAGGAAGGAAAAACAGTTTTGAGAGAAACTAAAATAAGCAGCACGATAAATAAACAGGTTACTACCACTTAAAATTAAGCGAATACACATTTTAAGGTAAGCCATCCCAAACACCTAACTAGTATTATTGCTGAATATATATTGTAGTAGTAGTACAGTTAGACCTTGAGAAAAAAATATGATACCTTTGGTGTTCCTTGGTGGGGCAACAGTGGGTGGCTTAGCAACTGATGGGGTGGCAGTGCGTGGCTTGGCTACTGGTGGGGTGGTGGTAGGTGGTTTAGGAACTGGTGGTGTAGGAATGGGGGGTTCAGCCACAGGTGGTTGTGAAGGTAAGGTTTTTGGTGGGATAGGGGAAGTGGCATATAGTGAGGGTCCTAGCAATGTTTCCTTGGAGGATAATAGAGATGCAACCTGTAGCAAACAAATATCAAAGCTTATCAACGAAGTGTGTACTGTTTAAATTAAATGAGTTTCTAAATACTACCCAAAAACATGAAAGTATAT
>BQNB010186106.1:0-12157 GCA_026074375.1 Tanacetum coccineum
AGCAAACCCGTACAATTCAAAAAGGTACTTTGTGAATTTATTGATGTCGTCAATGACTTGAAAACATAGGGTGTTATACTGAGTCTGTGCACTCATATGTACTAGAGTAATCCCCTCATCTTCATCAATCTGAGAAATCTTCCTCCCCTGTTTGGAAGGATCCTCCAACTCATCTTCATCTTTTGAAACAACAAGTCTGTCCCTTCTTCTAGCTTTGCTTGACTTTACTTTGTGCTCCAACTTCTTCACTTTTATGATGAGCTTAGTGTAAGCAGCACCATATGTTAGTTTGGTCTGCTTTAAGTCAGATTCCAAAGTCTCCACTTTCTTGGATAATGTGGTATAAAGAACCGTCAATTCATTAAGTGTCATACTGCCTTTGTCACTTCCAAGTGAGTGAATTCTTGGAAGAGGTAAATCATGGGGCATTGTAGCAGCCTCTTCTGCAACATGGGTTGTTTGTATAGATGGTGGTAAAGTTGGTGGTTGTGAGGTGGATGAAGCACTGATGGGCGTGTGATGGGACTCAACTAGAATTATTGATGCTTCACCCTGTAAAATCTAACCCTGAACAAGCATTGTTTGAAACAATGGAGTTTCCACCCCAGTATATCCCTTGGAAGCTCTTTTCATATTGCTAAACAGTTTTTGTGTAAGGGTAGGAGCAATATAAAGTCTATAAAGTCTTTTTATGAAGATAGAAGCAATAAGAAGCAGAAGAACAGATTGAAAGAAGCAAGAAGCAAGTGAGAATAAGCTCTAGAGATGCATAGAAGAAAGTAGAAGTAGAAGAATAGAAAGAAAGCATAGTAAGTTTAGAAAGAAGCACGGTAGAAATAGAAAAGGAAAGTAAAGAAGATGCAAAAAGACAGCAAAGAAAGAATAGAGAAGGTAGATACACGACTTTGTTTGTTTTGTCATCATCAAATAGGGGAAGATTGTTGGGATTCTAGATTTGATGAGACAAAATAAATAAAAGAATGAAACATAAGGACTAAATCTAGCAGATTGGAATTCTACAAGCTGGTGGAGAATTATGGAAGATTTTGTCAAATATATCAAAAGATGAAGATCTCCTTAAGAAGATAAAGATAACAGAAGATATTTCTTAATGTTTAAAAGATTTACTTGTTTATATCTTTATGTTAACTTCCTTTGTAAGTCATGATCTCTCTATATAAAGAGATCATAGACACATAGTTTTAGTATCCAGAAAAGTGTGTGTACAGAGAAAAACATATGTGTATGTGTGTATGTGTAAGAGTTAGAGATCTAGACGTCTATAGTGGTGATGTAGCCTCAAGGTAATCAAGGTTTTCCTTGATCCCTATTACTGTTAGAGATAGGTAACTGTATTATTCTGATCAAATAATATTGAGGCTTGGTGGAAACGTTTAATGATAAAACCTTGTTTGATAATATAATGTTCTTTATTATTCCCTTGCATATTTATATTATCTATAAAACATATCCTAAATGGGCTTAAACGATCTTCACACCCAGTATTGATATGCTTTTAAGATACGTCCGATTTTATAAAAAAATATTAAAGTTTAAGATATGTTTTTTTGAAAGAAAAAAAGAAGTTTCCAAACGCATCTTTACATATCCAATAACTTTAAAAACTACCCTAAAGTTTATTTTGAATGAATTGCTGTATAATTTTTTACACCTTTACATATCAAAACACACCTTCGCACAACCATTCAAACTACAAAAAAAATATTGTATAAAGTTAAAAGGAAAATTTTAAGTTAAACTTTAGACAAACTGAAATCGCCTTCATAAATTTACCAAAAAACGTTTCCGACAAACGACAACTACAGAAACTAAGTCAAAAACAGCTCCACCACAACGCACGGCCATTAAACTTCTCGGTAGTAGTATTTATCAATATAATGTGTTAATTAATAAAAAATTTAGAACGACAATTTTTATAACACATATATTACCTATCTCATAATACATCTTACAAATTCCTCCAGCCACGCTTGAACCCATAACCTTTAGGTTGGTGAGGAACACACATACCACTAGACCAAAGGCCTTGGGTGTAAATTAATAACTATATATCAGTTGCTTAAGAGAAAATGTTACGGTTAAAGGTGATCATACGTTGAAAGTTGCAGTTTAAACAATGCATGTTGCATTTTAGCATGTGTGATTAAAACTCTAAACAAGTTGAATTTTAGCAAGAACTAGAGCTCGATTAATCAGGATCCTGCATTTTAATAAAAGGCGCACACATCTTACTGAAGCTCTGGTGAAACTTATCTTAGTCATAGATCGTTCAAGCTTGATTTTTCCCTCCTCCAGTGCATGCTTTTTATTGGTGGTTGTGTGTCCCAGATTAGGGTGAAGATAATTAATGCCTAGCTAATTACCAATGATGGTTATCGGATATCACTTGAAGTCGTGTAATCACTTTCCAAAGAATATTATTCAACCCTATGCATGGGTTACACGAATACCTCCTTGGGATAAAACCAAGTGGTAGTTCTTGTTTTAGGCACAAATCAAGAACCCTTCGCTTCAAAGTGTTTATGTTTTCTGTGTATATTTCCTATGTAGTTTTGATCTCCTATTTATAGAAGAGATACTCAAAACCTAGTCAATGGAATTATGAGTTATTAACGGCCCATTAATCATCCCATAATTAGCCTTCATAATTGTAAGGGTTAGTGGTTACATGATTAATTAAATGTGGTCATTAATGCAGTCAAACTTGCCACTTAAATAGGTCAAAGCAGTTACAAGTTAGTTGAATTCATTCCAGCGAGGTTAATCCTCCAGCATCCTAACATTTAGCTAGCTCACTGAAGAGCACACAAGCTGAAGTGTTTATACTGAAAAGACTCACTGATGAGATAACCCGGCAAGGATACATCCTCTGATGGATACTCCCTGATGGTGTCCTTCAGCTTACTACTCAGAGAGTATAACGCTGAAGCTATTAGACTGATGAATATCATTTAGTTTAGAGTTACACTCATTGAAGATTAAACTCACTGATGAATATCTTTTTTACCACTATCAGAGTCAGGGTGTTCAGTGACCTATGGGAGTACACTCCGTACCTCCAGCCCTATTACATGGTATGAACTGATCCCACAATTGAACTAAATTTCCAACAATCCTCCCCAATTTAGTATAATTCCTTTGGATGAAAATTTAACCATTAAACAAAACAAGTGCATAAACGAAAATATCCCGAGGATTAAATTTCATCTTAGTATATTACACGTTTAAATATTTGAAAATCAAGGTGTTCTAAGAATTGAACCCTTCAACCCATTTTAATACCTGAAGATAAAATACACACAAGTTTTTAAACACTTAAATGCTCCTGACACTATACAAGCCATGTGTCTATATCCAATTCATAAATGTTGTAAGAGCCAAAGTCCATGCTCCCTGAAGCGGTAAAACTTCAACATTCATATAGATTGTTTGTCTTTATTCATGCTCTTGCAAAACACTTTTTCAAAGAAATTAACCATTAAGAAGTAAAGACTTGATCCTCCTTTTTTAGCAGGTTCCAAGCACATCCTTGGGATGATATGTGAAAACATGTGCTTCAGTCCACTGAACGTTTAACTTTCCACATTGAACTCAGCTCCTAAGATTCCTTATGAGGGAGTTGGGTGTCTTAGCATTCAGTGACTAAATTAGACTTTAAACTTATCCCTTCAGCAGACTTTAAAACCAAGTCTCTAGTTAGTCCCTTCATCAAGTGATCAACTAAGTTTTATTGAGACTTCACAAACTCTATAGATACAACCTCATTCATGATAAGCTCATGAATCATGCTATGTGTGACACCTAAATGTCTAGACTTCCCATTGTACATTTGACAATAAGCCTTGCCAATGTAGCAGCACTATCACAAAGGATAGATATAGGTGATATAGGTTTGGACCATAATGGAATCTCAAGGATCAGGTTTTTCAACCATTCAGTCTCCTTACCAGCAGTTGCTAAAGCCACAAATTCATATTTCATTGTTGAGCTGGTGATGCAAGTTTGCTTCTTGAAAGCCCAAGAGATTGCACCTCCATCAAGCAGGAATACCCAGCTACTGGTAGATGAATTATCTTCAGTATTACTAATCCAACTTGCATCAGTGTATCATTCTAAGACTAGAGGATAACCAGTATATGTCAAATTATAATTCATAGTTTCCTTCAAATACTTTAGTTACCGCTGAATTGCTTGCCAGTGCTGAGTACTAGGATTACTAGTATACCTGCTCAGTTTACCCACTACAAAAACAATATCAGGCCTTGTATAAGTCATCGCATACATCAGGCAGCCAATCACCCTAGAATACTTAAGTTGAGATACAGCCTGATCACTATTGGGCATCAGCTTCTCACTTGTATCCATAAGCATACTCACTAGAGTGCAATCAAAGTAATTGAATTTCTTGGGTAACTTATTAATATAATGAGACTGAGAAATTGATATCTCGTTAGTTTCATATTTAATCCTTATACTAAGGATAATATCAGCCTCCCCCGTGTCCTTCATAGAGAATCTTGATGACAAAAATTCCTTTGTCAAGTCAACCTAAACTTCATCAGTGCCAAAGCTCAGCATGTCTTCAACATATATGCAAATGATGACTCCTTTACCAGTTTCATCAAATTTGTTATATACATATTTGTCAGCTTGGTCAAGTAAATAACCATTACATAAAACTACTTCATCAAACTTTTGATGCCATTACTTAGGTGCCTGCTTCAGTCCATGTAAAGACTTAATCAGTTTACACACCTTGTTTTCATTGCCAGGCATGATGAAGTCATGCGATTTGTTCATATAGACCTCCTCGTCTAGTTCACCATTTAAGAATGTTGTCTTCACATTCACCTGATGAATAATCAGACTATGAATTAATGCCAATGCAATCAACAGTCTTATGATACTGGTACGTTCTACTAGAGCATAAGTATCAAAATAGTATATCCCTAAATTTTGTCTGAATCCTTGAATGACCAGTATTGCATTGAACTTTTTAATAGTTCCATCTACCTTCAGTTTTCTTTTGAAGATCTATTTTCAACCAAGAGGTTTGCAACCTGGAGGTAGATCAGCTAACACCTAAGTGTTGTTGCCCATGATGAAATCCATCTCATCGTTAATTTGCTTCTTTCCAGAAAGCAATATCCTAAGACTTTATTGCTTCATCAAATGTATTAGGATCATCCTCAACATTAAAGCAATAAGAGTGTTGGTCATAAACCTCATACCTTGTTCCTTCAATTAAGTATAATTGAAATTTAGGTCCAAAGTTCTATGGAGTCCTATTCCGTTTGCCTTTTTTAGTCTCAGGTTTAGGTTGTTGAGTCACAACCTCTTCAGTGACCTCTTTAGGGATCACTAAACCACCAATGTCCTTAATTCCATTAGAAATCCTGAGGCTTGGTCTAAGGACTAAAGAGAATCTATTTTTATCAAAGATAGCATCCCTTGATTCAATTACTGAGTTAACCGAAACTAATTCATTAGGTTCAATTAAATAGAATCTAAAATCTTTAGAATGCTCAGCATATCCAACAAAGATGCATTTAATGCCTCTTTCACCTAAAGTTTTTGGCTTTAGATCAGTGAGTCTTACAACTTCCCTACAACCTTAAACCCTAGGGTAGTTTAGGTTTGGTTTTCTTTTAGTCCAGAGTTCATAGGGGGTTATCCTGTTCTTTTTATTGGGAACCCTATTTAATAAATAGCAAGTTGTCAACATAGCTTCACCCTAGAACCATTGACTCAGTACTGAGTAGGACAACATGGAATTAACTATTTCTTTCATTACACTATTTTTCCTTTCATATATACCATTTTGTTGTGGAGTATAGGGAGCGGCCGTTTCATGGATAATACCAACAGACTAGAAATACAGAGTATCCATGTACTCACCTCCCCTATCAGTCCTGAATCTTTTGACTTGGGACCCTTGTTGCAATTTAACCTCAGTTTTAAATACATTGAATTTATCTAATGTTTCATCCTTAGTATGTAATAAATAAACATAACAAAACCTAGAAGCATCATCAATAAATGTCACAAAGTATTTCTTATTCCCTAATAAGGAAGTAGCATGCAAATCACACAATTCACTATGGATCAACTCTAAAACTTCAGTCTCACATTTTACATTTTGAAATGGTTTCTTAGTTATTTTGGTCAGTATGCAAGTTTTACATTTTTCTAGTGTCCATGTCAAAGGCTGGGATTAATCCATCCTTAGACATATATTGCATCCTCTTATAGTGGACATAGACCAATATAGCATGCCATAGGATTGAATCATTCAGTTTAGAGGTTGACATAAAGGCTGAACTAATATTATCATTGTTTAAGAAAATTCCCATAAGGATGCTTCGACTTTATAAGTGTTCTTCAGCAGCAAGTACTTCAGAAGTTGGAATATCTCTTTCGTCCTAGAGCTGAGTGAGTAAGTCCTCATGAGTGGGATTCAGCTGCTGGTCCTTTGGATATTAGAGCATCTCCTTTGGCCCTGAGCAGAAATAAGACAAGACACCGTTAGCTCGCCTTGAGGTTTTAATCTGAGATCAAGCTCCGACGTAAGGATAAGTATATGCTTGGTATGAGTTCTAGTGAGAGAAACTAAAAAGAGAGAGTAAAGGGAAGTATATGTGTATAACTTACCTTGTTCATGTGTGTGAACAGTTCATTATATACTACTTAGGCTTATCTTTAAGACAAGAGCATTGTGGAAGCTAAGTTGTCTTCTAGAGGCAGCACATCAATCGTTGGCATGTATCAGACTTGGTCTTTGGGGTCAAAGTTGTCTCCATGCTCCAAGTACTGGTTGTGGACCATACGTCTGTGCCATTCATACATCGTACGTCAGTTGTCAGTGTACTAACTCCGATGGAGACAACGCTCTACCTCTTATGCAGGCATTGCTCTGTGTCTCTTAAGCGGACTGCTGGCCCTTACCTTACCTCCTGAGGAGACTGTTGGCCCTTACCTTACATCCTAAGGAGACTACTGGCCATTACCTTACCTCTTGAGGAGACTGGTAGCCTTTACCTTACCTCCTAAGGAGACTGGTGGCCCTTACCTTACCTCCTAAGGAGACTGGTGGCCCTTACCTTACCTCCTGAGGAGATTGATGGCCCTTACCTTACTTCCTGGGGAGACTGTTGGCCTTTACCTTACCTCTTGAGGAGGCTGCTGGCCTTTACCTCCTGAGGAAACTGTTGCTCCTTACCTCTTGAGCAGACACTACACCTTAGTTATTGCCTCTGAACCTAAGGTGGCCTTCATCACCCCAGCTATTCCAGTAGACCAAACATGGAGTGGTTTTATCTTAGGACTATTAGGAGTCAATTGTGATTGTCTCCCCCAAAGTATCCATAGGAGACCATACATCATCATGTCCTTCCAATTTAGTATTAACATATTGCCAAAGAGTTGGTATTAGACTCTGAGAATTTGTCTAGTCACTCAAGTGTTTCATTCAAAAATGAAAGAGCACAAAAATGCTGATAGTTTTGGAAGTTCAATGCAATAGTAAGTTACTACACATTCTACATCACCCGTCTCACCAGTTATTGCCATCCTTGTGTCCACTTCGGAAGAGACTGTTGCCACTTGTCCTAATCACATAGTGGGTGCAAAGGAAAAGGCAACGGCCAAGCGAAAAGCCTTTACTAAGCCGTAATAACCTTTCGGTGCAACCAAAAAGTGTAGATTGATTAAGAAAAGATCCAAAGCAAGGTCTAGCAAGCCCTAAAATGAGAAAGGTGATGAGATTAGCGAGATACTTTCAATCGTATAAGTGTTCGAGGTGTGAGAATAATATCAATTCGGTTGGCAATTCCCACTTGGTAATTCACACCTTATTTTAGTAATGAATTGTACGCCATGTCTCTATAGTCAAAGCTAGAGCCGAATCCCCTTCTCGCAGTGATGTTCCTTATGTCATCGGTTGCTTGAATCGTGCTGATATTATGCCTCTAATTAGAGGGACTACTTGTCTGCTTGATTGTTTCTCTCGTTAGGTAGAATATTTTTCAAATACACTAATAGTTTTGTGCCATGTACCTCATCATGTTCTCCTAGTCTAATATTAATGTATTGCTAAAGAGTTCGTACTAGACTCTAGGAGTGTCATCTGGCAATGCGAGTGCCTCGTCATGAGGCTATCAGATTTATCTTAATATGCCGATGACTTTTGATTGGAGGTTTGTTCTATTATCTCACGACTCGAAGGTTTTGATCGTAGTTTTCTTTTATTAGTTCACGGGTTGAAGGTTTCGATCAGAGGAAACATAAGGTTTTGATCGGAGGATAACACAAGATTTTGATCGGATCCTTATAGATAAGATCCAAGTGTTTCGAACATAATCCTATAGATAGGATCTGAGTATCTTGATCGGATCAATACATATGAGATCTGAGTGTTTCGTCTGAAGTTACAAGATACTTCAATCGAAGTATTCACTCTATATTTTTGATCGGAGTATCTAGCACATGGTTTCAATCGGAGGTTCACTTACTCCCTACTACGGTCTCGATCGGAGGTCTAGATCAGTGGTATTTCTATCAGAGGGGTTTCAATCGAAAGTTTCCATCAGAGGCTTTTGGGTGGCTCGATCGAAGAGAGTCTCAATCGGAGGGTTCCACTAGAGGGATTCCATTGTTTTGATCAGAGGTTGCCCAATCGGAGAGGTTCTATTGTTTAGATTGAAGGTAGCTCGATTGTAGGGGTTCTATTGTTTCGATTGGAGGTTGCTCGATCGGAGGGGTTCTATCATTTCGATAGAAGGTAACTCGATCGGAGAGGTTTTATTGTCTTGATCGGAGGGGTTTCATTGTACTCGTCCAGAGGTTTCGTTGTCTCAATCGGAGGGTGGATTGGTTTGATCGGATTTGGGCTCTATTGAGCTTGACCGGAGTTGTCTAGGTACCTTGATTGGAGGTGTTTGGTTCGAAGGCTTTAATTGCTCGTCCAGAGTTGTTGGGGTGCTCGTCCGGAGGTTAGTCTCGATCGGAGGTTGTTGGTGTCTCGTTCGGAGGTGAGTCTCGATCGGAAGCTTGTGGTTATAAAATGAGTCGAACCATCTGTCATAACCCGAAATGTCTAGCCCGAGCCGAGTCTAGCCCGAGCCGGGTCTGGCTTAAGAAGTGTCTGGCTGAGTAGGGTCTGGCTGAGTAGCGTCTAGCCTGAGCAGAGTCTGGCTGGGTGGAGTCTAGCACAAACCAAAGTGTCATCTGGTTTAGAAATGTTATGACAATACTAGTATGGGGGTTTCACCCCATTTATCAAAGTTTTAAATTTTGAGAGTTATTTCTCATTTCCTGACGAGATGATACCAATGCTGACTCTAATGCTACTTTGGAACCAGTGTATGCCGAGGATAGCCAGGTAAGTAAAGATGAAAATGACAATGGTCACATAAGCGTTATCTCTTTCCAGACCTTTGATCAAAGAACTAGGCGAAGCGCAGATGCGCTTCCTACTATCGCTTATGCCGAGGTACCTCATAGTCGTAATCATGTTAAATCTCCTTGGACTCAAGATACTAAGACAGAGGGTGCCCCTTTCGATAGAGGTAGCAAGAAAGGTGTTGTCTATCAACCTCCCTCATTCCTTAGAAAAAAATATATTTTCTTACTTTGTACTAAATATGCTATATTTTGTAAGTCCCAAAGGCGTCACTGAGGGTAGGGATGCCACAATGAATAAGTTAAATGATGATACCGACCCAAACGAAGGGTTTCTCGATTATGGGTTTGATGATGATGATAGTCATAATTGAGCTACTTACAACGATGTTGAGAGTGCTAGTTTTTATTATAAGGCAGAAGTGAGGAATACTGCAGGAGATAAAATTGGTAAGGAGTATCTTCACTTTGCTCCTAGTCCTTATTACATGCAATATCCTTATGATGAAGGTTTAAGAAGTAATCCTCCCAATCTGAAGAAATAGCTCTTCAAAGATCCTAAAGTGTGCAAGACCATCCTTGATCGAGTTCCTACACCAACACAGCTTCTCAAGGCAGAGGGTCTCACTCTGAAGGAGCTATCTGACCGTATGAATGTTTTAATGTGTCTAAGATTTCTCATGGAGGTGAGATGAACCTGAGGTACTCCTATTTGGTCAAACAATGTGACAGACTTTCAGCCTGATGCCAACAACTAACCAATGATCTTAAGGAGCAAACCTTGATTATTGTTCGTGTAAATAAGCACGGGGCCCAACTTCCTGCCCAGGTAGAGCACCTTAGTGCTGAACTAGCCAACCCAAAGGGGGCTAACCATGCCCTTGAGAAGGCAAATCATAGTCGATTCAAGAAGTATAAGAAATACAATGTCGAAAAAGACTCTCTTGTTTTGGAGAAGGAAAAATTAGAAAATGAACTTCTTAAGATCCTTGCAGCTTCCAAGCAAGACAAAGAGAGTTTTGCTAAAGGTAAATCTCAGTTGGATTTACAAGAGACTGAGCTAGGGGATCAGAAGCACCAACCTTCTATTGAACAGTCTGAAACTCATAAATTGAAGAATGCTATTATCAAGAATGAAAGAGACTTGTTCGAAGATTCCTCCAAGAGGACTTCGAGGGACTTGTTTAAAAATTCCTCAATAGTGGCGAGTTCACCCAAGCACCTGCTAGTGTCTTCTCCCTGGCGGTAAGTGCCAACTTTGAACGAGGGGTGCATATTTCGCCGTCATGACATTATGTGTACATTTGCTCATGCGTTTATGATCATTCATTCATCATATATGTATGTTGCCCCTTTTTCATAGCGAATGCGCCTACCAATCTAGTGTCTATGTCAGCGGTGTGGCACATTATGTACCGACCCAACACATGTGTTGATCACTTGCACTTTATTCTTTACACTTAACATATCAGACTAACATGTACATCAAACTAGCGCCCGAACCTTAACATCGTCTGTATCGTACCAGTGTCTATACTGATGTAGCACCTTTAATCGATGCTTTTAATATATACAAAACTTTGGTCAATGTCTTTGTGCTACATTTCCCATCTGATGTAACAACCAAAAGTTGTTTCATCACTTCGAGGTGGAGGTTGTACCACCGCTCCAAAGGAAGTTAAGAGCTGACCAGAGAGTCTGCTCCTACCAAAGACCACATCATCACTCCGGGGAAGATATTGTACCACCGCTCAGGAGGAGGTTATGAGTTGACCAGAGAGTCTGCTCCTACCAAAGATTACACCATCACTGTGGGGTAGATATTGTACCACCGCTTCGGAGGAGGTTATGAGCTGACCAGAGAGTCTGCTCCTACCAAAGATTTCACCATCACTCCGAGGTAGATATTGTACCATTGTTTCGAAGGAGGTTATGAGCTAACTAGAGAGTATGCTCCTACCAAAGATTGCACCATCACTCTAGGGTAAATACTGTACCACTGCTCCGGAGGAGGTTATGAGCCGATCAGAGAGTTTGCTCCTACCAAAGGCTACATCATCACTTTGGGGAAGATATTGTACTACCGCTTCGAAGGAGGTTATGAGCTGACCATAGAGTATGTTCTTACCAAAGACTGCATCATCACTCTGGGGAAGATATTATACCATCGCTCTGGAGGAGGTTATGAGCTGACCAGAGAGTCTGCTCCTACCAAAGACTACATCATCACTCGAGGGAAGATATTATACCACCGCTCTGGAGGAGGTTATAAGCTGACCAGAGAGTCTGCTCCTACCAAAGATTGCACCATCACTCCGAGGTAGATACTGTACCACTGCTCTGGAGGAGGTTATGAGCTGACCATAGAATCTGCTCCTACCAAAGATTGTACCATCACTCCGGGGTAGATAATGTACCATTGCTCCGAAGGTGGTGTTCTTTCATACAGTACTGAACTACATATTTGTATTATTATCAGGCTGGGAGTGCAAGCCCTCCACATGCTCTGCCCGTTTGTGATGTGTTATGGACTTTAGTCCTTTGAGTTGCTTAAATTTCCAACACATGAATGTAGTTATGGTGTATGTACATTCCGCTACCGATGTAGCTAGTCATTTGGTAGCCTATACGCGCAAAAGGAAAGGTGGGTATTCTCGGCCTTCTGTTGCAGAGTCAATTAGCAAAGGTTGCTCAGTGTGACCACCAATGGTACCAAGTTCACCATGGGGAACACATT
>BQNB010186107.1:0-12157 GCA_026074375.1 Tanacetum coccineum
AATAAGAGTAACTTGTTTAAAATTTATAAATAAATTATGAGATTAGAAATAGTAGTGACCTTAAATACGGGGTTTTACAGCTGCAATTGCAAATCCTTTTTCCTGAAGTTGAGCTTTGAAGTCATCATTTTTTGCAATCAAAGAAGTTGTGTGTTCTATGTTCCTAGCTCTCGTTGTCTTGATAGAATCATACATTTCTTTGTAATGTTGTTTCAAAGTCTCATTTTCCTTAAGTAACTTAGCCACTTTATGTTCCAATTTGATGTTTATTGTTTCAATTACATCTATGTCATGTTTAACCTTGGCTTCTATACTTTTTACTTTTGAAGATTAACACAATGTGCTTCCATTCTTGAAAAATCTTTTTGAAATTGGGCAACGGTCTTTTTGAGACAAATGTTTTCAGATTCGAGAGTTTGATAAGAGTGTTCAGGTTTCTGGTTATCAGTTAATATAGCAGGCAAAGGACATGTGTCATGACATTGTTCAGCATTCTGGTCAACCTCTCCTTCATTATTGAATTCAGGTTGCTCAGTATGTTGTTGTCCTGTAGCAAGTACATTAATTTCAACAGTCAATTGTACCTCAGCCATTGGCTCTTCGTCATATACGGGTTTGATATATGCATCATCAACATCTACATCATTCCCTGAACTGCTGCTTGTATCCTACTTTCCAGATTCTGTCCCATTGCTTTATGTGTTAACCAAACTAGCATCTAATGCTTTACTCGTATCAACCTTTTCCTCTATTGTCTGCATCTGTCTTTCATTCACCCTACTGTCATACTCTCTTTTATGCAGTGCTCTTTTATCAATCGACTTTTTAACATATTCCATGTGTTGGATCAGTGTATCACGGAATTCTCGAATCTCGAGTTGAGTGTATTGTAGAAAGTAGTTGCGTGTCATTACAACATATTCATCATCCAAATAAATTCGTGACTTGATGAACATCTGAAACTGTGACTCGAGTACTTTAAAAGCAGCCATGGATCCAATCTCTTGAAATTCTTCTTTGTCAAGTTGCTTTTCTAGTTGATCCATGTTTAGGAACATTGTGCTTGTAAAAGTCTCAACATCTTGACCAAAGAGTGTCGCAAATGCGCGTTTGAATCCACCGGTTCGAGTTCCTTTTAAGTCGTTGTTTGAAAGAAGCTTGAGGTGTGAATGAAGTCGTCGAAAAGATACCATGCAACTTTCTTTTGCTTTGTCTTGAATTTGTTGCATTTGCTATTCTTCCGAATTAGAACACGAAGATAAAGTATCTTTCGTTTCCATTTTACCGTGAATTATGAAGTTTGAAAATGATTTGTAGGATCTTAAGTAGATGTGTTGTGATTGAAGTTGTGGTTAAATGAATGCAATTAACGTTCACGGGATTTTACACCTCTATGATTTAAACCGAGAAAAGAAGTGACTTTTATGGGATTTTACAAAATCAAAAAGAAACCGTGAATGTATAATTGTTTGTTGTTAAGGTTTGTTGTTGAATTATTAGTTGTCTTTTAAGTCCAAATGAAGTGTTACAATAAAAATCCAACTTGAATTTCACCGAATTTGACTTAACCGAAATTGAAAAATTCAGTGTATAAATTGCTGGAACTGTTCACGTATAAATTGCTGGAACTGTTCACGTATAAATCGTTGGAACTGTTCATGTATAAATCGCCGTCTATAAAACGTATAAATCGCCATCTATAAAATGTATAAATCACCGGATCAAGAGACGTATAAATCGTTGTAACTGTATACGTATAAACCTCCGTCTTCAAATTTTTCTGGAAAATCAACTTTTGAATCACTTAAAAAACACACTTTTGATGATTTTTCTTATCTAAGGCAATAAGAAGCAAAAAAATCCAAACTTGATGATTTTTAACATGAAAAATTTCAAAATCAAGAACCGTACTTCTAAAGCCTTCGAAACTAATTTTTTTTCAAATATGATGTTTTTGTATTTTAGTTTAATAATTAAACAAATTCCCTCCAATTGTTCTTCTCTTTCGTTTGAATTTTAAAAATGATAACATATGTATTTTTAATCCCGTGGAGTTGTACAGTTATCATCGGTTCAATATGAATATACCATGATGATTGAAACGAGTTCACAATCGCAACGATATATGTTATATGTCCCGTAACTAACCGACACTCAAAACCGAAAAATTCGAAATTACTTAAAACTGCGAGTCCTGTTATGGTAGTAAACTTCCAGTTCGGTTATGGCAGTAAACTGCGAGTTTGTTCACAATAGTAATATTACGAATTCGGTTTCAAATGGAATTGCTAGTACGGTTAAAGAAGAAAATTGCGTATCCGGTTGAAGAAGAACCTGCATATCTAGTTGAGTAACAAGCTGCGTATCCGGTTACCACACAAACCTTGTTAGTTCGTCTTTACTAAAAACCAAAACCATACAACGTCCTTCTCTTTCTCTTTCCAAACAGATGCGAACAAAAACCCAACGTCCTTAATTTGTGGATCTTTGTCTCCTTGTCATGATACCCAAAACGTGGACCACCTCAAATGAAATAAGCTAAATAAATAAGCTTGAATAAGCTCTTATGTCAGCAAGAATAAGGTACAAAAAACTAGTAACAAATAAGCTTTTAACTAATCCTTAATAAGCCTCAAAAATAAGCTACTAAAAAGTTGACACAGTAAGCTACTAACTCAATACAAAAACAAAATAAGCTAGGACTGAAATAAGCTAGGACAGAAAATAAGCTATGAGAAGTATTAACCAAAAGAAGAAAAACAACGTGTTACTTTTTTTCAAACTTAGAAAAGGGCACTGTTTGGAACCACAAACAAATAGTAAGACTAACAGTATTATAAGCCCAACATCATGTAGCCCTAACCCAAAATGAAAATAAGCCACGACACCTTGTCACAAATAAGCTTTTTTTTAAAGTCATAATTTTTTTATATATAAAAGAACGAAAAACTAGCAAGAAGCTAGATAATACAACGCACCAAGAAAACACCCTAAAAACCGAACCTGAAAGGAAAAAAACCAACATAGCCTAAAAACAACCTAAGCTTCAAAGACGACACCAAAAGAATCCTAGAAACCCAACTTTAAGCAACGACACCTATAAGATACGCCATTAAACTCCACAACACCGGCTCTAAGAAGCTAAAATTGAGCACTTAAGCGTCTTTAAGATCGAGAATTTTGATCAAAGTCATAATTCTCTTCGCAATCATCATCCTCGTTTGAGTACTCTGAATCCTCATCTATAAATTCATAAAACGCAGCTCGGCGACACCATTTAAAATTAAGGCGAGAAGGGTTTTGTTTCAAGTCCTTCCTTTAAATATGGTTCAAGTATCTAAATTTATTTCTTTTTTTGGATGTTTAAAATGGATAAAAGAGTCTGACTTGAACCCACCAGATTGTTTGAGACAATTTGTATTAGATGGGCTAAATAATGTTCCAGTTGTAAACCCATGACAATAATACTTTGTAGTTGTATCAGACATTATAATTTTCAAATCCATGTTGGCAGGCCCAAAGGAATTTAATCCAACCTTATCTAAACCTTCATACATTGATAACGACTTGTCATTCTCCTCTGAACAGGATCCTGTGACATCTGATGTCCTCACATCAGATTCAAAATTCAAATCTCTTACATCGGGAACTGGGGGACTCATCGAAGAATCTACATCTGTAGCAACATTGACGGAATATAATTTTGTTCGACTAGGCAAACTGTTTTCACCCGATCTACCATCGAAAATGCCAAAAACATTGTTTACCTCTTTAGGGTCAATTTTATTACCCTTCTCCACATGTCTTTCAGCATCAAAGAAATTAGTTGAATCATACCCTTCCATACTTGTGAAATCCAACATAAATCTTTGACCATTCATAAGAGTGACCTTGCAATCTTTAATATTGAAAGACTTCTATATCTTTTGAAGGTCTAAGCTATGAATGGTTTTTTTTTGTTAAAGAGAAAGTTTATAGCTTTTAAAGATTTTAGCTTAAGTAAAAACCTAAATCACTAGAACTAAAGACATGAAAAAAATACTAACACCTAAAGCCCATGAACAAAACCAAAGTAAACAAAATCTTGACCATTATAAGATAGCTATCTAAAAGTCCATAAAGAAAATACCACCGTGAGTTTTAAAAGTGAAAAGCAAGAATAAGCAAGAATAAGCCAACTCAAAAAGCTCAAAACAGCCGTAATAAGCTCACAAAAAATAAAAACCAACAATCGAATACTAAACCCACCTGAGGCTCTTGATACTAATTGTAGAGCTACAAAACCATCTTTTCGGGGGGTCTTGGTTGATCAAAGAACACAAGATGAAACATTGTTAGTTTTAGTGAGAGAAAGTAGAGAGAGGGTGAGATGAACAAAAAGAAGAAATATTAGATTGAAAGGAAAAATACGAAAAATGAACATCCACCACCCCTCATTGAGAGCCATGAGGGGTATTTATACTAAAAGAAAAAGGCAAACTATTCCTAGTTTACATAAATTACCCCTGCGTGACACGCAGTGTCCAAGACTAGTCCCAGATTCACGTGTAAGAACGCCAGCTTCATTAAAAAGTAAGGCTAACAATCTCCCTCCAAGATGGTGTCACACGTGAGTTGGTTACAATGTTCCCTACAAGCAAAATAAAGAAAAATGATACGAATGAAGTCTAGTATTCTGTGAGAATATCTTTGATGATCTACTTGAATACTCCAGCTTTATTTCTTCAGCTCGCAGACGAACATATACTGCTAAAATCTTCAGCTCCCTCCTAAACAAACACCCTTGAGACTGATAAGAATTAATACACCGTTCTTGAGGAGGGGATGATATCATCAACATCGTCTCACTTAGAAAGTATTCCAGTTTTATTTGAATTCAGCCCAAAGTACACATTTTATCCCTTTTCCGAAGTAAAAAACATAGCACCAAAATCAATTAAGACCCGAAAAAGCACTTTTCTCCCTCCCGAAAATACATGGTAAGACTTGCTACACCAAAGTCAACTAAGTCCCGAGTGTAAGCAATTTATCCCTCTATGTAGTCAAAATGGTAACATCAAAGTCAACTAAGTCTCAAATGTACCAAATTAAATTGTTTCACCAAAGTCAATTAAGTCCCGAGTGAAAGCAATTTATCCCGCTATGTAAAAGTGTCATTTTATCAAAGTTATAACTCCAGGGATCTATTATGTCACTTTTAAAAGTCCAAGGTTTACTTGGTATATCATTCAAAGTTGAAGGACCAAAGTCGTAAAAATGCAAACTCTAAGGGCCTATTTGCAATTTTTCAAACCCTAGGCTCTAAAATGTAACATTTTGAAAAAGTATAAAATCATGTTTATAACCTTACAAGACATAACTTTAATTAACGCTTATCGTGCTTAACATTTCCACCGATTATACCATATCACAATACTAGGGAGCTTCATATTAAGGAGTTTTATCTTGGTATTACGTTCTGACTGAGTTGTTGGGTTTACGATTTAAAGTGCCCTAGCTCCTCAAATGTTTACTGAATGATTTCTGAATTATGATGGCCCGAACAGTGATACAATAATTCCAAACTCTTCAATCAAACTCATAACTCTTAAAACTAAAGTTTTAGAGTACAAACTTCCTAAGACTCAACATATTTACTCAGGTTGCGTGACGTGGCTGTTTACTATCATTTTATTATATCAACATTCCCCGGTTAAACATTCCCAGATCACAGATTGTGAATAAGGTCGTTCAGCTTTCATTTCAGATTAATATTTTATTAATTTATCCCTCAAGGTAGGAAGTTTCATAACTCGCCTTTTACCTTATTTTTATCATGTTTTTATAAACCCGCGAGGTGGATCATGATTGTTACAAACTATTTTATTTTTAACTATATCGTTTTATTATTCATCATAACATGTGAATTACTTTTTTCAAAGGCTTAACTTGATAATTCATAACCCTTATTTCAATACTTCTTGAATATCTTCGTTAGAAAATGTTGTGACTCTGATGTTTTATAAACCATTGGGAATGCAACATGGTGTTTTTTTTTCTATATGTTTTGATATTCAACTACCAGATTTTATATTAGTTACCTAAGTAGCCTTTCCATAGTTTTTGCCATTCATTTCAATATAAGAACTCATTAATTACTTGGAACTGGATTGAATTTATTACAAACATGATCTATTGGTGAACATTTCAGGAATTATTGTGATTGAATAGATTCTATTGGGGTGACCAAGGGTGCTTACGTATGTGGTATTCCCATGCTGGGTCGCCAACAATTTCCGAACTTTATTTTGTCCTAATTGGCTATTCCCTTGGGTGGACAAGTTACTCCTTTTTTCTTAGGGTCGAAACATCTCGTACTGTTTCCCCTATCATACCACCAAATATCAACTTCAGGTGTATTTTTACATTTGGGGTTTATGTATTGATGTATGAAGGCTTGGCTGTGCAATTTAAATCGTTAACCTGATTTTCCATGATATTGGTATTCGTTTATTTAGCCTAATTTAACTTACCATTATAATTGACTGGCATTTCAAATATGAATAATTTTAAAATTGTCTTTCCTACAACCTAACATCGCATAATAAATGTTCTCCATGATAAGATTTATCCAAAGTAATTGCCAATTTATTTCAATTTTCTCACTGTAATATACCTGTATTTAATTTATTACATTTACAAATAAATATGAAACTTCACTAAACTTTGTGTTGTGACCTCCTTTCTTAGCTACGTTTATCTCCAACGGCTAATTGAGTAAGTGCTACAGATGCCTACGGTTAAAGAATCTTTTAAAATAAAGTGCATGGGCACTCGAGGAAGGATGGCTGATATATGTTTTCACTCATTTTCAAAACATGTAATGTTTTAGATTTTGGGCTGCTATTTTGTTATTTAAGTAAAAACTCTAATTATATTGTCTGATATCTAACATTTTTCAACAACGTCTCTTTTACAAGTTGTTTTCTTGATTATGATTGTTGTTCCATTGTGAAGTATACCCCAGGATTTTGCTTTCGCTTGCTATATTGTAAAAATAGGGGTTATTGTTACAACAATCCTACAAATCAGAGCACGTTGATGTGATTCACACACGACCAAGATCAATGATAAAAAACACGGAAAGGGCTTATTGTTGATAAATTTTGAAATAGACCCGGGACCTAAAAAGGGTAAATGCTTAAAATAAATAAAAATTAATATAAAAATAAGATTTAAAATAAAAAAATAATCTAAACAAATAACTCAACTATCTCCTTTATGGGTTGAAAACATATCTCAATCATAACTTCAATAAAATCATTTTTTTCTCTATATCTATCATCTCGCCTAAATCAAAAAAAAAACCAAAAAAAATATCTCTCTGGAAATAACCTTGAGAATTTAAAATCTTAATATTAACCCGCTCATTAAAATAAAGTCTTATTATATAAAAAAAACTAAGGTGGTAAATTGCAATAAGACTATCGGGAAGAAAAAGAACACATAGTATGATCTTCGGATATTTACTCATATGAAACGAACGGAAAAAATACGGAAAACAAAACTACTAGCCAAGAAAGGTAAAATCATGAAAAGTTGGTATGGTCACGTCGCTCTGTTAATTAATGAAGGAATTTAAACTTAAAACCAGCGTGTTTACGTTTTAAAACCCTAATTCAACCCGTTTTGGTTCCTAGCTTAACGAATCATTATTTTAAACTTTCATTATGTTAAACCTTCATATTTTAGTTTATTATAACCTATAAATATCTTTTGAAATGTTAAAATAAGCTTGCATGGCAATTTGGACATGTTTTGTAATTATAATCCATGCAAGAGGTATATATCGTTACTTTCGGAAACTTATAACTAAAAGGGCTGAATATGTCATTTTTATCAAAGTTATAACTATAGGGATCTATTATGTCACTTTCCAAAGTACAAGGTTTACTTTGTATATCTTTTAAACTTGAAGGACCAAAGTCGTAAAAGTGCAAACTCCGAGGGTATATTTTGCCACTTTTCATTCTCAAGGGTCTAAAATGTAACATTTTGAAAAAGTATAAAATCATGTTTAAAACCTTACAAGACATAACTTTAATTAACGCTTGTCGTGCTTAACATTTCCAGATATTAATCAAAACACTTAAAACCGATTATATCGTATCACAATACTAGGGAGCTTCATATTAAGAGGTTTCATCTTGGTATTACGTTCTGACTGAGTTGTTGGGTTTATGATTTAAAGTGCCCTAGCTCCTCAAATGTTTACTGAATGACTTCTGAATTATGATGGCCCGAACGGTGATACAATAATTCCAAACTCTTCAATCAAACTCATAACTCTTAAAACTAAAGTTCTAGAGTACAATCTTCTTAAGACTTGACATATTTACTCAGGTTGCGTGACGTGGCTGTTTACTATCATTTTGTTTTTAAGATTATGATAAGGTCGTCAGCTTTCATTTCAGAATATTTATTACATCTACCTATCAGGTGAAGTTCATAACCTCGCCTTTACTTATTTACATGTTTTATAAACCTACGAGGGGGATGCATGCTTGTTACAAACTCTTTTACATATTCGTTTATCTTATAACAATGTGATTACTTTTCAAAGACTTATACATGCTTAAACCAGGAATACAAGTGTTTTTACAAGATATATGCTAATCTGAATATACAATATTAGTTTCGCTTCCTTGCAATATCACATTTGATGTCATATATATTTTGCTTGCTTGCAATATCACATTTGATAATCTGTAAGTAGCACACTTGATCTGTCTATGTATAATATCATATTTGACATGACAAAAGAGATAGAAACTTATAAACTGTATGACGCACACTTATTCAGTTTTTACATCACAAATGATATTTAGATAACAAATGAAGTACGCAAAGACTAACATACACTTTATTTGTGCAGATTTGAACAAACCATTGACTTCTATGAAGAAAAAAAATAGGACAAAATCAATTGCGAAAAAGTCTAAGGAAAATGAAGATGTGCAAAAAGAAACAGAAATCATATCGCCAACAAAAGAAACAAAACCAACACCTGAAAATACACCAACACAAAGAATAAAAGCGAATGCAGCAAGACGTTTAACTCTAGAAAACCCAAAACCAATAGAGAATCATCCGACAACACCATCATCAAATGTTAATCCAACACCAACAACAACAATTCAAGAACCAACAAATGAAACAAATCAGCAACCACCATTAACAAATGTTGATACAACACCATAAACAAAAAAAAACAAATCTTCAAAACACAAACAACATATCACTAGTGATATCAGATGAATCTACTAACAAATCAGCAACATCGATTCAAGAAACAACAAATGAAACACCTAAGCAATCACCTGAGATACAAGACAAAGCAGCAGATGAGGATGAAAAAAAAGAAAAAGAACAAAAACTGAATCTCCAGGTAGAAAAACAAGAGGATATGCGAAAAACAACAGTTAGAGAAGAAGGGAAAATAGCCTCTTAAGAAAAGGAAGAGGGGCGAAAAACTTAAAAATAAAGCAGAGGAAAGGAAGAAGATGGATAAAGAAGGAAAGAAGAAGCTAGAAGTTGATGATAAAGATTATGAGATTGAAGAGCCACAAGATATAAAAGTTAAAAAGAAAAAACTTGAAAGGGAATTCAAATCACTAAGGGCAAAGACTACAGTTAAGCCACTATACGAAGCAACAAAAACTTTAACGCCCAAAAGGAAAACAAAGATAAGAGAGATGGGGTTTGGAACTTTGTTATTTCCCATTTGAGAAGATACCTAGGAAGTTACCATACTTTGTTGTAAAAAATTTGGATACAAAAAAATGGAAGTGACTTTCCTCAGTGGATCTAAAATCAAGATCACACCAAAAAAGATCCGAGAAGTGCTAGGAATCCCTATGGGAAAAAGAAACTCGAGTTTGATTCTCCATAGGAGTAAGATGATGAATTCCTAATGGCTTTCAAGGCACAGTTTCATGACAAGAAGTACATAACAATAACAGACCTATCCAAGCAGATTCAAAGAACAACAAACACGTACTTCATGTTCCAAATGAATTACCAGATGTTATTTTTAAACTGCATGATTCATTGCGATACAATCTTAACCCATCTGATGGGCCGGGAAAGCCCAATAGTATAATTATGAAGACTGTGAAGACCAAATGGGCCCTCAATCAATTACAACAGCCCATTTGTGTGCATTTGACAAAGACTGTGAAGACTTTGAAGGCCCAATCCTAGCCCAGTTACAGCCAATCTCAGCCATTGCAAGCCCAAACCCACTCCATACCTTATTGGGCTTGAAAAAGCCCAATAACTAAACACTGTACCTTAATGGGCCCAATAAAAACCCAATGGGCCCAATTCACAAAACCCAAGCCCAACAAAAGCCCACAATTCTTTTTATAAAACTTTAGGGGCTAAATTGCCAATTTTAAAAGTTGTTTTATAAAGAAAAATGGAAAAATAAAACACGAGGGCTGGTTTTGCAATTTACTTAAACTTCCTTTTATTTAAACAGCAGGGACTGTTTTTGCAATTACCCAAAATCTTTTTAATTCTTTTGTTATAAGAACCATAGGGACCAAATGTGTAATACTTGAAACTTTATTTATAACTGTTATGGGGGCTTATGGAAATGAAAAGAGGTGGTAAGTTGGGGGGTAAAAGTTGCATCTTTTCCATCCTCCCCATTTAAACCCTGCGTGCAACAGGGTACTATTACCCCTTCCCGCCAAACACCATACCAGAGTCTCCCATGGTTTCTAGCTCATAAAACCACCTCTCAGTACACCCCATTAATGCCCTCACCCTTTCCCACTTACCCTGTATCTTATAGCCATGCCACGCTGGCAATCTCACAAACCCGAAACATACCAATGGCTGAGGATGATGTATAAGAGTGAATGGAGGGTTAGGATTGCTTGGAAAAGTTTCTACACTCCAAAGAAACACAACCCAAGTCCTTTGAGAGGCTATAAAAGAGAAAAGAGCAAGCCGAAGACACACCACTTTTACTATGTTTTTTTAGTTTAATTTAATTTCCAGTCTTTCTTTTAAGCAATTAGTTATAATTCAGTCTTTCTTTAAAGTTTATGTTGTGATATTCTGCATTTTTAATAAAAGATAAGAGTTTTTGTGTTATTGCTATTATCGAAATTCGAAGTATAATTTGAGTTGTTTAAATCTGTTCAAATGGTTTAAAAAAGTGTTAAAAGCAATTAAAATTCACTTATAATCAATTATCTCTGCCTTCTTTTACCCAAAAATCAGTTAAATATCCTTTTTTATATAAATAAGGGGGTGTTTGGTTTAGACTTTAAAATGGGTCATATGGGGGTTATAATGGGTTATAACCACTCAGCCAACTTTGGCTGAGTGTGTGGAGTTTAATAAGCCACTTTAATCAAGCTTTTTAGTGTAAAAATAAATTTTTAAGGCTCCTTTTGTATTCTGTCAGATTTTCAATAAGCCAAATTAAGCTTAAGGGCTCCAGCTGCTTATGCAGCTTAAGCACACTGTTGTTGTGCTTGTTGTTGTTGTTTCTAGCCATTTTACCCAACCCTTTGTCCTGTCATTTTGATATACTAAGTTCAAGACAAGTAAGTATGTATGCATAATTTGTGAAAACCCTCAACTTTAAGCCCAAATTTCAGCAATTAAAAATCTACATTTATAAACCAAACTTTGAAAATAAGCTCATTTGCCTCCATTGTTAATCTGTTTGTGCTTGGTTTTGACTAAAAAGCTCATAAGAGCTTATTGCATAAGCTTAAAAAGTACCCCTATGTCACTGTTGACCTCCCCTGGTGCTGAGCACCAGGGTTAAGCCCAATTTTTCTAGCTTATTTTAAGCATAGACCTAGGACCTTTTTGCTGTTTTCATAAGCCCTTAAGTAGACCTTTAAATTCCCAAAATCTTATGGCTTAATTCCCTTTTTAGCATAGCTTAACTTAAGCCTTAAGTAGCCTCATTTCTGTCTTTTATCAACTGTTTAGCATAGCTTAATAATAGTTCAGCTTATTTTAGGACTTATTAGAATGCCATAAAATAAGCTTACTAACTAAAATAAGCTTCTAATCCTAAGACAACTACCTATAAGCTATGTTTAAAAGCAATAAGAACCTATGGCTTAATATTAAATAAGCTAGAAAA
>BQNB010186113.1:0-12156 GCA_026074375.1 Tanacetum coccineum
TCTTATTTATCGAAACAACATGCATGGTTTAGAGAACTTCCAATGGGTGTTTCTAGATTCTTTGACCTCCTTCCGACTCTGTTACTATTATTGCAGCAAATGTATAAACGGTTTTGCATAATCTTTGACCTTCTTGTGTAAACAGAAAGTTACTTTGGCTATAATATTTTGTAGGATTTAGCACGGTCTATGCCAACAAGTGGTGCTCTTAATCGTGTGGCTAAGAAATTGAATCTCCTTTTCTTCGAGGTTTTGTTTTGTTTTTTTAGTGTTCTTGGCTCCATGTGTGATGGTAATTAGTATTTTGTATTAAAAACTATGTAATTTCCCACTAGTTGGAAATTCTTTGGGAACTTGATGGACGCAGGAACTTTGACAATTTGTGGGGAAGAAAGTTTCAGGACAAGTTTTGATCATATACGTGAGAAGGACGGTATTAGGTACGTATCTTTATTCACTTTGATAAGAACCATAGATTATCTTTTGTTCATTCATGCATAAAATTGCTCCAGAAGTTTATCCTTATGCTCTTGCTGGATTTTTAAGTGGACTTCTCTTTTACATAGTATGTTATACGAAAAGTCTTTAATCGTATCCTACTTATTATCAAGTAAAAATCCAGCTATCCAACTTTAGTTCTTTTTATAATTTGAATGACACATCCCTCAAGTTTTTGATTTACGTGTTCCAATTCACATTGCAGGCAGTAAAGAGGAGATAATTTTTTGATTCCCCGACATGGTTAGAATCAGACTACTACTTGAAAATCCATGGCATAACTTGGCTTTCGAAGGTTTTGGATTTGTGAGACTCTTCCTTCCTATTGATGCGAAAAATGAAGACTTTTATTCACGGTAATGTATCAATGCATGTTCCATTTATTAGCAAGTAAAAGCATGTTACTAATAATAATATTTAACACTTTGTGTGTCATGACAGTAAATGGGTAAGTGCTGTATTTATCAGATTGTTTTCAGTGATACTATCCCTAAACAAATATGTAAGTACATATTCAAAAGGTTTTTTTATTTTTATTTTATCTAAAGGAATTTTATGTATGTTGTATCTGTTAATATGAATAAAACTTGGTGCTAATGTATACAAGACTGTAGGTTCAACTGCAACACAAGATAAAACAAGAACCTAAACAATTTCGACAATGGAAAGCATCTCGTGAAAAAGAATTGCTACATGCATGTATCTATTATTGTCACGTTCATTCTTATATTGCTAAAACTGTTTGAAGTCCACATATATATGATGGTTGTGGAATGTTTTATTTCTTGATCTGTAATTGTGATGATTGGTATTCAATGCAGTGGATTTAAGCTTGGCATAAAAAACAAATCCAACTTTTGTTCTTTTTATAATTTGAATGACACATCCCTCGAGTTTTTTATTTATGTGTTCCAATTCACGTTGCAGGTAGTAAAGAGGATAATTTTTTGATTCCCAGGCATGGTTAGAATCAGACTGCTACTTGAAAATCCATGGCTTTGATAAAGATTTGTATATTATACTATTCATTAGGGTTTTATCTAACACAAAACCGATCTTCAAAGACAATCGTAAGGTTGTCCCAGATTTGTGGTACTGTTATTTAACGATGATGCATGAACAAGAATGTCATATTTACCAGGCTTATTCTGCAATGGATCCTCATAAAAGGTATTGACACACGACTTACCTTTTATTAATAACAGTCGCATAGTTTGTAGTAATGATATAAATAGGATGCTGATTAATGTTCATATAGGGACAAGAAGCTTGAAGAGTTAAAGGAGTTTAGGATAGAAGGGGACAAGTTCTTGCACTTCCTTTTTATAAAGACGCAGAAGATGAAGATGCAAATGAGGACAGGACATTCAGAAATGGAGGATCGAGATGAAGGTAGGGCTTAATACTTTTAATAAAATTTAAGTATTAATCAATTAATTCTATATCAGTTAACGGTTTCTTTTTTCTTCATATACAATTTATCTTCCAAATTAATATTATTTGAATTGATTAACATTAATTTGGAAGCCAACCTCCTAAAAATGGAGGGTTTTACATGGTTTGAGTCTATGTGGTGGTGGGTTCAAACCCCGTGGATTATTCGGCCAATGTGTCGAAAATCATGGTTACCAAAAAAAAATTGATTAACAGATTAAAGGTGCAACCATTTTGCAAAGCGGGAACAACATTCGTTCCTAAAGAACCCGATGAAGAAGGAGAAAAGTAAGTATTAATTAATTAATTCTATGTAGTTTCTTTCTTTTTTATATGTAGTAATTCTATTAAAAACAATCGCGTTGTGTTAAAAATCAAACAGCTGCACGCTTAAACTTAAAAAAAAAACTAAACGAACCCGCTTGTCGGGCGGGTTATCCACTTAGTAAGCAGTTTATCTTGATTTCAGCAGAACAACAAATACTCTCAAACGGTATAAAAGTTTTAAGAAAATCATCACGTTGTGTTAAAAATCCAGCCATTACACACATAAACTTATAAAATCTCCAAAACGAACCCGCCCGTCGGGCGGGTTACGTAACTAGTATATATATATATATATATATATATATAATTTCCAAAAGAATATACATCGATGAAATATCCGGTTCAAAAAATAACCAAAAGATTAATACGGAAAGTATCGCAAGTTAAGTTTTAATAAATAATAAGTATTATCGGTAAATTAATAAATATTTATAGTTATTAATTTCGTCATTCTATATATTTATATTTGTTAAGTATAAATATATTATTTAGATTTTTCAAAAGTTAGTAGATGATAAATTATAAAAGTATAATTTATTTATTATTATGTATGTTTCGTCGTTAATTTGTAAAAATACACTAAGTACAGAATTTTGACAAAAATCGGGCATGACCCGTTTGTAAATATAAGTTTTCCAAAATCATTATTGTTGCAATATTCACCCTTAACTATCCGAATTTTTCACATTTAGTCCCTACGTTACTAAAAATATCATGGGTTAATCGCTTAAAAATGTACTATACTTGCCACTTTTTGTCATTGTATGTAGACAACTATTTTTTTTGTCATTGTGTCGTTCAACTTTTAAATTCGTGCTATTGTGTGTATTTTGTGACCATTTTACCCTCACTTTTTTCAAATTTTGAAAGGTAAAATGGTCATTTTACATGCAGAATTAGTCGCTGAATACACACAATAGCACGAATTCAAAAGTTCAGCGACACAATGGTAAAAAAATAGTTGTCTACATACAATAACAAAAAGTGACAAGTATAATACATTTTTAGGCAATTAACCCAAATATCATTTAGTCCTAACGAGTTTTATAAAGCAAATAAGCTTATAATAAGTTCAAATAAGTTGTAAAAGGATATTTTAAATAAGCCAAGCTATAATAAGCTTGAAATAAGCAATTCGAAAGTATTGGGCCTACGGCCCAATTTAAACCCTATTCGAAAATAAGCTAAACCAAGTCGAATAGGTTTTTAATAAGTCGTTTTAGTTTCGTTAAGTTAATTGATTTAACGAATAAGCACTTTAGAAAATTTAGCTTATAAATAAGCACTAAAATCACGAATTGGGCCTTATGGCCAATTTAAGGGTTCTGTAATGTTTATAAGTATAAATTTAAATGGGGTTAAAAACAGTGCCTCATAACACCCAAGAATAATTATATAAAGCAGTAAAATGCATACCTTCCTTAATTGTATTTATCATCATCTTTTGTAGAAGTATCAGCAGAGTCATCTGAAACGCATGGAGACTCAGCCGAGAAACATGACAGTGAAACCAAAAGGAGAAGGGTAAGAGACATCGGATCAAGCATTATTCATAGCACCACACTGTTGTCTGAAACCCTAAAACAGTGCGATGAAAAGAAAGAGAGACGTCACCGTGAGCTAATGGAACTCGAACGACAAAGGCTTCACCTAGAAGAAACACGAACTGAAGTTAATCGTCAGGGGATGACTGGTTTGATCACATCTATTAATAAGCTTTCGGATGCTATCCATTCCCTTATTTCAGAAAAGCGTCCATGAGAAACCATGCCCATGCATGAGAAATCTGCCTAGCTAGTTGATTGATACCTAATATTTTTCTCTTAAGAACATGCGTAGCTATAAATTGCATGACCCTATACTTATGTGATTGCACGTATATATAATTGAAACTGTGAGATTTTATTAAATCATAAGTTAGAAGTATGTAATTTTTGGGTTGATTTTACTAATTAATTATGATCATAAGTAAGCAACTTGGATCAGCCAACAAACATTTTGGTGAAGACGCTGCTCAAGAGTACCTGACAAACACAAAGACTTGACATTGTCAATTCTTTCAATCGCTCAGTTTGTTTAATAAGATTATGGTCAATGTAGATGGTACATAAGTAACTTAATGAGAGTAGGCATTGTTGCTTTACCTATACAGAAATACAATGTCTTCACTATTATTGTCAGGTCTTAGCACACTCATAGTTTAGTATTTTACTTTATCTGACTGATGTTTATATATGACCCTACAATTTGTAAAGCTTTCAGGTTGTGTTGCATACCTATGTCAGATTTCTAACCATTAATATACTCAGAATTTAGATTAAGTTTTTTAAAAATACCTGCATTCTATTGTAGGGTGAGCATCCGCATCATCGTAGGTTCCTTATTCTTTTCACATCCCAATTATCTTTTATGCCGCTAATTCAGAGAAAAACT
Source organism: Tanacetum coccineum (assembly GCA_026074375.1). Taxonomy (NCBI): domain Eukaryota; kingdom Viridiplantae; phylum Streptophyta; class Magnoliopsida; order Asterales; family Asteraceae; genus Tanacetum; species Tanacetum coccineum. The sequence continues at coordinate 4,693 of BQNB010186113.1, forward strand.
TTCCCGACGTAGATACCAATAGTGTAGAATGTATTAACTTCTCGATGGCTTAAATTTGAGATGTGTTGGGCTGGGATTATTTATATCCGTGGCTGCGCCTTATGGCCTATAAGTATTTGATAAGCTTTAATACGCAAGTCTAAATGAGCCCTAACTGAAGCTACAACACTCTCAAATAATCTTTTATGGAACTCAGATGTTTCTTGCAATAAGATTAAAACAGAAATTGATCGCTTTTCAAGTTCTTTATAAGATAACTGGTAATAATAATTATAACAATATAAAGACCTTTAACTGTTTACGCATCATTCTAATCTTATCCGCCTCTGATCGAGGAAGTAGTTCATCCCACATCAGCTTTTTATGTCTCGCCTGATCCGATGATGCATCTACAGATCGGAATGCAGAAGTTGGATTACAAAGAACCCTAGTTGCGTTTCTGGAAAAAAAGTAAGGATTTCGCCACCTGCATTGGAATATATTATGGAAACATATCCTGGCAGAAAATATGGACTACAATTAGCTTGTTATGTTTTATCAAATATCAGCGCGTGTGATATAATCTTAATTGTTGATGCTCTTATGTTTCTAGAATCTATTTTGTTTTTCTCTTTTTTGAACTATAACTAATATTCATTATATGCATGGATGTACAGTGTGCACTTTAGCCAATTTGGATGGTGATTGTAGGAGTGGGCTATTCAAGCAAATATAATGTAGTCAGCGGAACTGCAACTATATAAAAACTACAAAGTTTACAATTGAAACATTATTTTACCCAATTTTGATTCAATCTCATATGACCTAAAGTCTTCTTTCTACTTACACTTTCCCGATTCTAATGAAAACGTTTTTCGATTAAAAATGGATATTTGATTTCGTTGAGGTGAATGTGCTAATAGATGTTTGTCTATGAAGGTGGGAAATACATGGTATTTCAATTGCACATACCTTTTGCACAAGTCTTTTTTTTTCTTATGTCTAAACATTAACTTTTCTAGACAAAAATTGATTAGCTTATGAGTTTTGGCATTTATCATCAGCGGGGGCTAGTTTGTTTTCAGAAATTCTAAGGGGCCGATAGTAATAATGTAGTGTTTTTTATAAAAAAAGAAATAAAACCCAGGAAAGATCCGTAAAGTGGCAAGCTGGTTACGTAGGCGAAGGCTAACATGTATTGCAGCTTGGTTACGATCCCACATGATCATCTTCATCTTCAACCTCGTCCCCATCCACATACTCATCCTCGTCCTCATACTCATACTCATCCTCCGTATATACAATGTTTTTGTTTTCCCGAGGCTTATTTCTTTGGTTTCTCTTTCTACTCGAAGGCTCATCCAATCCTGTACATGAAACCGTATCTTTTTTGGAAGGCTTCTTTATCTACAAACAACAGACGCACAAAGAACATGAGCCACATTTACTTCTAAAATTTATTAGAAAAATATAAACATAAAATTCTTATGTGAGAGGATACATAGTAAGATATGGAGCATTTGCAAATTCTTGTAAACTATAATTCTGGTTAAACTTTTAATATACAAAACTGATATGAATCAAATCAAATCAGAAAAAAGGAATCAAATCAAAGTGCTCATTTATACATTAAATAAAAATATAATCAACTTATGAGTTTAAGTTTGAAAATTACTCGACTTTAAAAGTTGAAGACATAGAAAATCAGAGGTGCAAAGTTAAAGAGAATATGTTATAGTGCAAAGAAAAGGATGAGTACTTGAACCGACTAAGCAAGCAATAACAGAATTCATAAACTGATAATAGAAAGATCACCTTCAATCGTTGTTTGCTATCTTTGTCCCAAAAGTTAAAAGCACCATCCTGGAGTTGCAAATGTGTACTGGACCTGAATAGCGAAACAAAAGGCTAAAAATGTTAAAGTTTGCAACAATAAGCTATTCAAATTTACCATTAGCAGTAGTAACAATAAATCTTCAATTTTTAAACAAAGCATATAAAGGTTCTAAGTATAGAGTAGACCATATTCAATAGACACATACTATAAACCTGTTGGACTGGGGTACAAAGTGTAGCAAGCACACACTAGATCTTGGTAGTGAGAGACGCTATGCTGAGTACTCTGAAACTAGTTATGCGTATGATCCCAAAACAGTGAGGTCCAATATCATGCATTTTGTGAATTTTGGGATATATAAAATAAAAAAAATGGGTGGTACCTGATTCTGCAAGTTGAATGCTATAAGGTTTCTATCTGTAGTTCCAACAACCATTAGTGGATGTTTCACTATAAGCGCATAAACACTGTTCGATTATTGCTGAGTTGTGAACGAGAGTTTGATTCGCAATGTCCCAGTTCACCTAAAAAAGGCGGTATTATGTTAAATTAAATACAGAATACAATTCAAAAACAGACACAGCTTGATATACTTTTTTCCAAACAGCTGGAGTGGGGAATCACTCTTAACCAATAATATAAAATACTTTGGTGGTTATACTATCTATCTAAATTCTAATATATACTCCAGTTTTAAAACTAATGCTGTTCATAGAATTTTGAGATTCTTAATAAATATGTTGTTCTTAGACAAACTACAACAGACAAATTCTTCTTCTAAAAAATTCGCGTTCAACAGAAAGTAGATGCGCATGATCAACCCCGTATTAACTACCTAAATCCGGCCATTCTCAACCCATACTTCATACCCATTACTAATTCGATCATTTTGCGACCGCATTAACAAGGTCTATATTTCTGAGATCCTTTCCCCAGGCGTACTTTTAAAACCAGTAGATAAGATAATTATATACTTTATAATGGTTGTAATGGTATATCTTACCCCTCTATCAAAGAAACTCCTACTAGATAGCTCACATTAGACAACTTCTACATAGGTATTCGATATTGGTCCAGTTCACAGCATGTCTCTTGCTTAAAGCCTTCGGAACTCGATATCCTTCATTACAGATCACCATTATCCCAACAGAAATGTTAATAATCCCGAGTAAAAGAATATAGAACACATAACACCACACAAAGAAAAAAGAGTGCAACTATGGCTAACACATACAGAAGAGGAAAAGAATTAAAAATTAAAGACATACCTTGTAGCTCTTTCGATGACCTCACTATTGGAATGGTCTTTGATAATCTAATCCCGGCCAGTCCCTGAAACCGCTCCTCCCGTGTATGTCTTCATCTACGATCAGACCACTACACACCATCAAACATACCATTTAGAATACAGTAATGCTATAAAAAAATAAGCTATACAAGTTGTCTCCTCAAGATCACATTGCGAGCTCTTTCCTTGTCGGTTCATATTTCATTAAGTCTCTTTGTCTACTATAGCAAACAATGAAGTTTCTTTGAACCGTAACGTGTTAGAAAACATTAGTACAAACACAAAAATTTTCAACAAAAGCGAAAGATAAATCAAATATACAAAATTTTAATTCTCATTTGCAAACACAAACAGACCCTGATGCCTAAAGATTCGAGTCTTGCTTTCAAAAGTTATAGCTATATTGTAAATTTTAATAACCATGCATTCTATCACTGTCTATGCATATCACAATGAAGTTGTTTTAGCCATTGCCACTACCTACAGAGGCCTTTGATCACCTATAGCAAATTAGAATATAAGAGTCTACTTCGATCGAAAGCAATAAATTAACGAAAACATTCAAATGTTCTGAGTTTCTACAACCAACTAGAATTTCAATGTACTTAAATGTTATAATAACTTCTGACCTACCCCGAGTAAATTATGCAGTTTCAATAATACAAAGAGACTGATCTTTTTCTTCGAATATTGGAACTTTGCTTGAGGTTGACTCGAGTAAGAAGAAGAGTCTAGCAACATCCCGAATATCTGTAAACAGAAATTGAGGGGACATAAATCAGTTTAAAAAACTTTCTTTAACTAAACAATGAATAGTGTCAAAGACCTATCAAAAGACAACTCATATTGACACATAACCTATTAGAGAATCAAATAATATATATCTATTAGAGATACGACTGCCTCTTATGATTATCAGATTTCTCCTTCTATCCGTCGTCTTGTCTGCTCCTCATCTAAGAACCGCCAGCCACTCTTGTCAGTTATAGCATACGGGACTTATCGCGCCTTTGGCAAAGTTCGAGTAAAACTCAATCCTAAATTATAAGAATAACCTCTCTTCGAGTAACCAATGTATAACGTAAAGTGTGTGCGAGTACAAAAAAAAAAACTGCATATACTTGTTGTTTTTCCATACTCCACATGTGTGTTACAAAAACCATCTAGAATATTCCTCAAAGCAAATGTCATTAAATCAAGAATGCAAGGCTGCATACTACAGCTAAGTACCGTACCTATTACCATGCACTCCCAACAAATCCGACATGTACCAGATATCCACATCAGTATAGAATCCCATATCTCTAACTATATTTAATATTTACATGTCAATAATGTTTGGTGCAAAACACACTATGTAAGTAAAGGGATTACACTAACAAAAGCAGTACGTACTAGGTGCAAACCACCTAGTTTTTGGTAAAAATCATGCTGTTTGGGAAAAACTGCTAGGTGAGTTTAGTTAGGGGTATCTGTTATTTAGGTACGTTTGGGAAAATAAGCTGGCATATAAGCCAATAAGTTGCAAAGTAAGTCGGGTCTTATGAAATATTAGCAGAAATCAAATAAGCTCATAAGACGAACGATAAGCTAAAGCAAACGCCCCCAACAATATAATCACACGCCTTTATAAACATATACACGTTTTGTGACTGATATAGCAAATTGGAAATTTAAGTTTAGCCTTAATATAGCTAATAAGAAGCAAAGTTTGTTTATTTGTACATTGTACATCCAATTCTAAAACCTAAATCCAAACATCCCCCAAGAGACTGGATATCTAATCAAGCTCAGTTTAATAGCTTAAGTACTTATTGTAAATATATATTTATATCTTTTGAAAATTGTTTGTAGCTAACCTGAACTGTTTTTAAGCTATTGTTTCATCCCACCTACACTTTCTGTTTTTATCTCAAACGAACAACACATTGTACCTGAATCAAGGATGAGTGTTAAAGTTCAAATAAGCGATAAACTAATGTTGACCGAAGTCTATGATAAAAAAATAGGAAATAACCTGATGTGGGTTGCGTGTTAAGCCTAAGCACATACACCTCAAAAAGATATTCTCATTGTGGAAGGTAGCCAGCATTGGCAGCTTCACCCCATGTTAAAAAGTACAAAGAGATATGTAGTACTTTCTTTTACTTGTGGACATCGAAACTGTTTGTGTTTGAATACTTAACAAATAACAAAAAGATGTTTAAATTGAAAAGCACCAAATTCTTAGACAATTGAAGACATAACATAAATTTTGAAGTCTGGGAGAACGATTAGAGAGTCAAGAGACTTACCCTTAAATTTAGACTATACTTTGTGATGGGTCTCTAAACTCACTTCAATATTACAATCAATAAAACGATTTCTTGTAGCTTGCAATAAATCATAAAAATTAAAGTCAAAACCATATAGCTATTGGATGCTTAGTTAACAACATATTAGATGATCATAAGACAAACGATAAAATCAAAGAAGCAAATTTAGGTGAAGTGAAAAGTAATAATATTCAATAAGTTGAGACATATTAATATAAATGATTTACCTTTCGCACAAAATCGACTTGAGATTGACATTCTTGCTCTTTTTGCTTCATTTGTTTTTGCTTGTATTCACCAAACAATTTTACAGATCGAAAGATTGGGATTTAGGGTTCATATATCAATTCGTGGCATCAATTTATATACCAAATCATCAGAAGATGTTGTAAACCCCATATCATGGTATCAAAAGAGGTTGTAAATCACAGACAATGGATGATGGTGGCTAAGGTTTTTTTTGGGAAAACAAATATTGCGGGTAAATGGAAGATTAAAGGTGAATGGTGTAAATGCGGGACTAATAACCGTCCTTTATATTGAGTTTCACTATGCAACATATGGCTACGCGGGTAATACAAAACATTTAAAGATACAGCCCCAATAAATTTAAGGGCTCAATCTTTTAGTATTATAGAAATTTACAAGCATTTGGTTTGACTTTAAGGGTTTACATTCTTATATGGACAAAATAATTTTACATTGATCTTTCTATGGTTCCATATTGATCGCTTACCACTCACAAAATTGTTGTCTGACAATATAGCAAGCTAAAGTTTACAAAATCATAACAAGTAAGATACAACATGATACAACACCTTCAATTTATTTTTCTATCTGTTGAAGCATAATTTGGTCGGTATAGTCTTGACGATTCTCACGATGCCGTTCGTCGTCATCCCGAGTCTTGAAGAGTGCTACAAACATAGAAGAACTAGTTAGAAGGGGTCTCGAGGCCGGAGCCCCGGGAATCACCCTCCGACGATCAAGTCAGAACCTTTTAATAAAGGGTTTAACATGGTTTAATATGTATAGAGAGATAGTAATAGAGAATTGTGTGTGATAAGATGATACCTATTAGCCGTGTATAAATCAAGTCAACATTCAACATTCAAAGTCAACGGTCAACATTCAACATTCAAATCAAGACACTTATTAGTCATTTATTTGTATTGGGCTTAAGCCCATGGTAATAAATATAGAATGTTCTCGTGTATCCTATATATCGGATAGTTGTTTTCAATTGTAGGCAAGCAAATAAATTAGCCTTCTAATGTGAATTTTACCAATTCTAATAATCAGAGCCTAAACACCCACCACCAAAAACCCTTTACCTGTATTACTCTACAACTGCCGAACAAAAAAATGGTTTCTTCCTTGCATCCATGCCACACCCAATTGTATATTATTGCTTAGTGCGTTTACTAGCTTGCTGCCTTTTTTTCAATTCGCTACTTTATTGATTATTTAATTAGCATGCCTTGTTGCCATTAATTTGCATAGCTTGTTGCTTATTCAAACTGCATAAATTGCATCTGCTGAGCCACTACTTATTGAATTACATCACTTTGTTTATTCAATTTTATATTGCACGAATACTGGAATGGCTCAACCAATAGTTAATATTCCAGTTCGGTTCACGCCAGCCCATAACAGATGTCTAAGCTCCTTTCTGGCGCAATATGGTTATATTCAGGCCCAAGGCATACTGGCCCACTATGGCACTGTTCCAGCTCCTAATTATGGTATACCCACTATGATCCCCTGTTAGAAATACGAAAAAATATCAGTCACTTCCAATATATTGTTAAGTAGCTCGTAATTAATATTTAGAACTTAGCTAAGCTAATTGGGCCAAGCCCATGGGACACAAGCCCATGACCGGCCATGTAAAGACATGTATATACCCTTTCCATGCCATGGAAAGGGTTGTTGGTTCATTTTTATAATACACATTCCTTTCTCTCTCTAAAGTGTCCAATCACTCTTTCTCTCTCTAGATTTATTTAGTTCATTTCATAGATTGTTGTGTGATTGATATTTTA
>BQNB010186116.1:0-12156 GCA_026074375.1 Tanacetum coccineum
TCTACAAGGCAAGTGGTGATATCTACCACTTTGTACAATACTTTACATCGTCGATTTTTTAGACGTATCAACGAATAATTGATCCTTCGTGTGATTCCTTCGGTAATTGCGAAACGATTATCATCAAACTTTCCTTCTCTTTTTGTATTTTTCTCCTTTTTTTCTTTTCAACATTCAAATATCGGTGTAGTTTCACCATCTTCATGATCTGATGGTTCCAATAATTATTCATCTCACAAGAAAGATTGAGGTTTAAAGATCAAGAGAAAAACTGGAAAGAAAATAAATAATGAAGGATGATTAAACTTACAAGAGATATGAGTTTTGTGTTTACAGAGATCATCACATACCCTAAACCTTGACATGTGAAGGGTATTTATAACCCTCAAAGGGGCCGGCCATATGGGCCTTTGGATGGGCTTTTCAGGCTTTTTCTTTGTCGGCCCGATTACATTAAATATCATTAACTAACGAGCTAGTAAATGCTAAATAACTACTAGTGACCGAGACTTCTTTGTTTCTAACAATCTCCCCCTAAGGGAGGTCACTCTTGATTTGCAAAAATTGAGTCGTAGCATTCAATGTAGATTTCTTTAGCTCGTAGTCCTTGTAATCTTCCCTTGATATTTTGTGCTTGCTGTAGCAATCTTCACTTTGACTTTAATCTTCAGAGCTTGTTTCATCATGACTTGATAACTTGATTCTGATCTTTGATTCCATGAACTTCATGTGGTCTTTACTTTAATTTCCCATTTGCTGAACTTTGGACCGACATGCTCAAACTTGTTGTAATCTTGAAAGCTTTTAAGTTCTTTCTTCTTCAATTCTTCATATCTTTATCATTTTGAAGAAGACTTTGATTTTCAGAGGTGCGGAAGCTTTAAGTATTTAGCTTTCTTGATATCTTTGAGTCTTTGAGTATGAGCATGTGGTTTACATCGATTCCTTGAGTCGTTTGTCCTAATTCCAAAAATTGATCACCAACAAAAACATTTATATGAAAATCCACTTAATGTGTTCTTAGAAAAACATTTTTAAACACATTGAGGGTTTTATATTTTGAAGGGACCGAGTATAAATGAAGATACTCAATCTTGTCGGTTTCAATAACCTCCAATTCTGTGAGGATCAATGATTACAGTACAAGTATTGCACCTGTGATCAGGTAGATTCATTAAAAGAACCTCCTTGACAGGTTTTCCAGCTCAAAGCCTTTAAGTCCTCCAATACCGAAGTATCAGATTCCCGTATGCTTGTTGTTCTCTAGACCAGATGTCCGTAGACTAACACACTAATAGCATTGCTACTACTAGAATGGTAAAGAGTGAGTCAGAACAGTTACTATCTGCTGACTATACGGTATAATTCGTGTTTAGCATAACCTATGTCCAGTTGCTTCATTAGGCTCACTTGCAAACACAGGGTCGACCTCTTAATACAATTAAGTACCGTAGAAGTCTATGGCAAAAAATATTTGAAAAATAGTCAAAGTGTGATGAAATCATTTGAACACAACAAAAGTTTTGCAGAAGACTACCTAACTCAGGTCAAAACTTATCATTAACCCTTGTCAAGTCGCCTTAAAATCATTTGAAGGAAAATGCTTTGATGGTTCTTAAAAAAACAATAGGAACTGAGAAGCTTAACCTGCTGAAAACCGTTTAATAGATCAACACTCAACAACACTATCAAATTTTAGAAAGATATCCCGAGGGATATGAGATCATACAATCCCATGCAATTTCCGCTATCCAATCACATATATGAAATCAAGATCATGAAGCAAAAGATTCTTTGTAGATTATTAAGATACTTGTGTATAACACAAAAGTTTTGTATCTTGACATTTTAGAATATATTAATCTTTTTTATCCCCCTACACATGTGCATCGATATTCGAAAGTTGTTTTGCACATGCATGGTTTAAGCTATTACATATAAACAATTGAATCATTAGTTATCAATATTTTTAAGTCACATTTTCTCCCCCGATTAAAAGTATGCAACTTCTGTATGGTTTTGATCAACAATGGACTTAAAATAAATTTAAGCTCGCCATCAATCAATGAAGATATATATATATATACTACTTTAACATACAAATATTCAATTAATATTGAAACGAAACCTGAAATATACGTAGACTAGAAGAAGCCTGTCTGAAGAAGCATCTTGTGGTTCGTTCCAATCGCTCAGCAACAGAATTAGCAACAACTTTTCTCACATGCTAGATTAATTACTTCTCATGTAAGAAGAACGGATGAGTCCAAAAATCCTTTGTTTGCATTTCCTGCAAGACTGTTAGTAGCACTGATTCTCCCCACTATACACCCTCGCTATGAGTGCATATTACTCTCTATACAACGCATCCGTGATGCATTGCTCTGACACAATGACGATAGGCCAGATCGATCACGGATTGAAGGTGGTAATATCCAAATAGTACTATTTCATGTATAAGCGTCTACCATTACCCTGTTATATTACAGGATTTCATAATTTCCGCGGTCTTTTATCTAGCGAGTTAAGCTTAACTTAATAATAATCAGACTACTAGCATACATTCGGGTCCCTTGTGTTCTATTTAAAAAAAACAAGCATGTTATCCCCCTCGCGGGTTTATAAAACAATTAAAGTATTAAAATGCGAGGCTATGAACTTATTAGTCATGTCGAAGAGAATAGCGATATGAATATGAACTTCGGGAGTAGGCGTGTCGATCAACCAAGACCAATACAATGGTCCTTTTAGGTAACTAGTCGGTAATAATTAAACTAGAACAACAAAAAATAAAGTAAATATATGTTGGGTAATTTTCTAGTCTATGAGGATTAATACCCAACACAATGGGCCAACTTGGGTCCATTTAGTCCCTTATTTAGGGCATCATATGCTCATTAAAAAGTGGGAAAAACAAGAGAGAAGAGAGATAAGAACAGAGAAAAAGAGAAGAAGATTTTCGGAGTGCTTATCCACCCAAAACCCAGCCAGCATTGTTTCGTCGATCCCCGGAAGTTTGCCACCCGTCGGATCGTCATGATTTTGGACTGAATGCTTCTTGCATATAAAGGAAGTGTATTTGACCATCTTGGATCTTGATTTTGAGGCCTGTAAATTCTTCTGTTTCCTTCCCGGGCAGATTGCAAGTTGATTTTGTGATTATTCTTCCTTCTTAATCTTTTGTTTTGGTCCATATATCTTGATATGATTCCCAAGATTATGATGATTGTTGTGTGCCTCAGTGTTATCTAGAGGAGACTTTGTATACCTCTCTTGCTTTGATAGTGGATTACAAGCTCACTAGGTGCCCGTGGTTTTTACCCCACTTTGGGTTTTCCACGCTAAAAGCTTGGTGTTCTTGGTGTGTGTTTTTATTATTTTAATACCTGCTAATTTGGTTGATTTGATATTGTTTGGGGGCTGGTTAGAGATGCTTTTTATAGTTGCCTTATCGTTTTTACTACCTCATAGGTTCATACGGTTTTTTGGGTAAGTGCTGTTAAACAAGGATTTGCTTCCGCATTTGTGTTTATTACCGTTGTGACCCTATTGCACTTTACCCGTTAAATTTGGGTATCAGAATTGAGGCTCTTGGTGTAGGACTTACCTTGTTGAACGAGGAAAGCAATAAGTAGGATGGTTAATTGAAAGGTTTCTAATTATCATGTTTGGAAAGGGAATATGGAAGATTCACCTTTGATTGAAAGACTACTACTTGCCTGTTTTATAGTACTGAGAAACTTGAGAACAAAACATATGCAGAATGGACTATTTTGCATAGATAGGTTTGTGGTTATATTAGGCAGTGGGTTGATGATAATATTTTGAACCATATTTGTGAGGAGACGCATGCTCGTACTCTTTGGAACAAACTTGACATTAACATTTATATGCCTCGAAAAACTGGAAACAAAAAAAAACCCCCAAGTGTTCTTAATCAAGCAAATGATGAGATTAAAGTATACTGAGGGTCCCCCTGTTACCGATCACGTTAAAATGTGTTTCAAGGGTATTATAAAATCACTTGCAGTTATGGGTATCATTAGAAGAATGAGATTCAAGCTTGTGGGCTTCTTTGTACTTACCGGATACTATGGGAAACTTTTTAGTACATCCTTGTCCAACTCTGCACCAACGGTGGTTATCACCATGTAATTGGCTAAGAGGAAATATATTTGAATGAAAATTATGAGAAGAAAGTCACAAGGTTCCTCTTCACATTCAGATGTCTTGGTCACAGAAAGGCAGGGGAGAAGTAAAAGTAGAGGCCCGAGTAACAGAGGTAATCATCGTAGCAGTTTCTACAATGGAAAATTTAGCTGATGTGAATGTTATCATTGCCACAAGAAAGGACAACACACTGAAGTTCTGCAGATAGTTGAATAAGGAGAACAGAAGAAAAACTATAATAAATCAGAAGAACAAGTCACAAGAAAGTTGATGATGTGATGACATTACTTAAGTAAATACCAAACCGACAATGAGTTCTTTGTTTTGTTCAGATAATAAAAGATGGTTAACCTTGCTCATGATTGATTCGAGCTAATTCTTGATAGTGTTGCTACGGTGTCATGTTGCAACACGAAAAGAAAATTTTTTCATCTTACACACAGTGATTTCGGTGTTGTTAGGAGGGTGTACTACGTTGGCTATCGAAGTATTGCTGGTATTGGAGATATTTGGTTTTGAAGTATTGACAACATGGAGAAATTGGTTTATGCATAATGTAGAAACATGGTCCCGAGATATGAGACTCAATATTCCTCAACAGGTACTTCTATAATGAAGATGGTTACCACAACAGGTTCAGGTAATGGGCTTTTGTAAAAGTGACTCTCAGACATTGTTTGTTGCAAGAGGGAAAAGTGAATCCCAAGTTAATACATGACACATCCGAAGAACACCAAGAGCATTGCAATGCTATAGACAATGATATATGACCGAGTTTATAGCATAAGAAGACTTTGTCACATGAGTGAAAAAGGGATGTCTATATCATTCTAAGAAGAATGGTGTTATCCGGTGTGCATGATATTAAACCTTAAGAAGTCTCTCACTGTTTGCATTAAAGCAGACTAGACCGTGCTTTTAAGAGTCTTACCTTCTTTTGGACGGATAACATACTTGATCTGGTACATTTCCGATGTTTGGTCCCATGAAGACTAAGACATACTTGGTGGGTGTTTCGTATTTTGCACTTTCATCTGATGATCATTCAAGGAAAAAAGGTTTGGGTTTACACCTTATGACTAAAGATCATGTATTGGATGATATTTAAGCAGTTACATGCTTAGTTATTAGAGGCAGACAGGGAAGAAACTTAAATGTATCGAAGTTATAATGGAGGTGAATACATTGGCCCCTTTTGACGCGAAAACAGTATTGTAAAGAAAGAGAGCATGGAATTCTGCATCAAAAACGCTCCACCCGAAGACACCGCAATTGAATGCTTTGGCAAGGGAGCGGATGGGAAAATTAAACCTTGGTTGAGGAGAGTCAGATGTTTGCTTCCACATCAGAGTTTCCTACATTTCTTTTTGGGGTGAGGCTTTGAATACTGCAGGGGGGGGGGGAGTATATAATAAACATGTTAATTAATTTAACCCCTTTGCGTTCCTTTTGCGTTTTGATGTTCCTGACATGGTATTGGAAAGCGGCAAAGAGTTTTCATACATCCATTTACGAGTCTTGATGCAAGGCATCTGTGCATATTCCCAAAGATGAAAGATCAAAAGCTTTGATGTGAAGAATAAGCATGTGTGTTCTCACGGTATGAGTCAAGAATGAACTTGGTACAGGTTTTTTAATAGACACGTTTTCATCCTTAAGGCTATCATTCTTAATCCTAACAGCATTGAGTACCTCTTTTAACTGGGTATTTTCAGTTTCTAGGGCTTGAAATTCTAGAGTACTCAGATTGGAGTCGGCACTAACTTCTTTCAAGTTACCGATTTGAGCCTTTAACTTCCTGATTAACTCATCTTTCCCTTGAAGCTGATCTTTCAACTTGTTGATTTCAAAAATGGTTCCAATAATTATTCATCTCATAAGAAAGATTGAGGTTTAAAGATCAAGAGAAAAATTAGAAAGAAAAATAATGAAGGATGATTAAACTTACAAGAGATATGAGTTTTGTGTTTACAGAGTTCATCACATACCCTAAACCTTGACATGTGAAGGGTATTTATAACCCTCAAAGGGGCCGGCCATATGGGCCTTTGGATGGGCTTTTCGGGCTTTTTCTTTGTCGGCCCGATTACATTAAATATCATTAATTAACGAGCTAGTAAATGCTAAATAACTACTAGTGACCGAGACTTCTTTGTTTCTATCATCCACCTACACCAGTTAACGTAGAGGTTCCTAGTGAAATTCTAAAGCTTGGTATGGTAAATAAAAGTTTTCAAAGACTAAAAAATCACCTTGCCAAATTTGATAAGGTGATGAAAGAAAGAACCACACATTCGGAAATAACTGATGGTACATGGAGTTTTGAACATACCAAAGAGGTTTTCATAACACAAGTAATTCCATTTTTAAATTCTTTAAGGGAATCATTTAAGGATTTGGAAAATGGTCTTCACGATGAACTCAATGAAATGAAAAAGGTTTTTAACCAAATGGAAGCTGCTGTTGAACAGTGTTCTGTAGACAAGAAATTTTTTTACTGTCAAAAGAAAGAACTTCTTCTTGCAAATGATCGACTCTTGGAACTAATCGTATCTTAAGATCTTGTGCATACTACTGTAAATTCTTTAGAAGTCATTAATGAGTGTGAAAGTATGAGAAAAAGCTATTGTGAGGAGTATAATAGGAATCTGACACTTGAGGCCGAGCTTTCAAAAATGAATGAACTTTCAAAAACATGTTCAAGACTTCAAAATCATTTTATTTCACTCGAATTGAAATTACAACAGAACAAAGAAAGCTTTCAAAATAACAGATCTTTTAGCAATTTGGATGCTCCTACAATGAATGAATTTTTTGTAATAAACGATCTCAAAGCTCAGTTACAAGCCAAGGAATCCTCAATAAGCAAGTTGAGAGCACACATTGCAACATTAAAAGGAATAAATGTGTCTGATAATAATGAATCAGTAAATAGTTCAAGTGTGTTAACTCTACGAATGTTCAGGTTAGACTTAGAACCTCTTTCTCATAGACTTAAGAACAATAGGGAAGCACATGAGAATTATCTACATAAAACCTAGGAACATACTGACACACTACGTGAACTTGTAGAATGAGCTAGAAAACGGAATCCTAGTGATCCTTACTTAGACTATGCTTGTAAGTTTACAAAACGCGTTCAAAATTGTTAGTTTATGTTTCTAAGACATGTCCCAGCTCCCAAGTCGAAAAAAAGAAATTGGTTGCTATCACATCAATGAACAAAACAAGAAAAGTTAGGTCTCTTGAACCTAAGTAATCATCAAGTACAACACAAAAAGAGGAAGCATTCCAGACCAAACAGACCACTAACAAACTTTTGTTATCTTCTACAGGAGTAATTTCTTCTACTAGAACTAGCAGATCATAGTCTAAGAACAATACAAGGAAAATAGGATCACGCCAGCAGCAAGTAGTAACAATAAGAATAAGACCGTAGAAGCTCACCTTAGGAAATTTATGTCTAGTTCAAATAAAAGTTTAACACCCCCATTTTTCACATATCAGAGGGTCATTTAGGGTGCTACGTCTTAATACAATAACTCAAGCCTAGAAAACAACTCGAAAAGAGATGTTTTTAAATATAACCATTCAAAATAAAAGTTTCACAACATAGGTCCCAAATATTTTCATAATCAATACATCATTTTCAAATATTTTCTTCGAATGATTTTCTTTAAATGGGCCTTCAAAATATTTATTTCATTAGCTTCGCCGAAATCTTCATCACCGAATTACCTTCAAGGACCTGAGATAAAACATGCTAAAAAGTCAACAATAATGTTGAGTGAATCCATAGAGTTTATATATATATAATAAATTCCGAACACAAGTATCATTTCTCAAAATCATCAAGACATAACGATGTGGATCAGACAAAGTTATAGGGGGGTTATTATAAGTCTCATGACATTGAACGTTACCATCTAAAAAGAATACCTACTATACACCCTCGCTATGAGTGCATATTACTCTCTATACAACGCATCCGTGGTGTCATTCTCTGACACATGACGATAGCCAGTCGTCACGGATTGGAGGTGGCAACCTCCAAATAGTACTATTTCATGTATAAGCGTCTACCATTACCCGGTAGTTAACAATTCATGATTTCCGCGGGTCTTTTATCTAGCGAGTTAAGCTAACTTATAATAATCAAGACTACTAGCATACATTCGGGTCCCTTGTGTTTAATTTTTAAAAATAAGCATGTTATCCCCCTCGCGGGTTTATAAAACAATTAAAGTATTAAAATGCGAGGCTATGAACTTACTAGTCATGTCGGAAGAGAATAGCGATATGAATAAGAACTTCGGGAGTAGGCGTGTCGATCAACCAAGACCTATACAATTAGTAACGGATCTTAGGTTTCTAGTCGGTAATAATTAACGAGAACTCATAAATAAAGTAAATATATACATATACATGTAGTTAACATGATGATCAAGTTTATATGATATAAGTATTTTAAACTTAAGCTTTTACATGTTTTTAATTTGCCACTTTTAGCCATTTCAACTAGTATTGTCCATATTAGCCCAAAAGCCCATTAAGTCCATTAACCAAGTCCATTAAGCTCTTTTATGGATATTATCATTTTAAGGCCAGGTCTTAGCCCATTTATAGTGTCCAAGTGGGTTGGGCCTAATGCTAAGTCCATATAGTCCATTTTGTCTCATTGGGCCTAGTGGTCCAATAAGCCTTACGGGTCCATTTTAGCTCATAAACGACTTTTATTATAAGTTTTCGGGTTCCCGAGGTCGGGTTATTATTTAGATCAGTATATTAGCCTTTTAAAACTCCCAAGAAGTGGGTCCTACCACTTCGGGTTTTAATCATAAAACCGTTTTACATAATATAGAGTTAGGGTTTTTAAAATTTTTTATATACTTTCGTGTTAAGAAAATAGTCGTAGTTTATAAATCGTAAATGGTATAACTTATATATTTATATGATTGGCTTCATAATTAAGTCCACTTTACAGATGTAAACCCCTTTTAGTTTATCTTTTAGTCATAAATATACTTATGGTTACTTTTATACATAAAGGTCATGTTACAATTTCGGACTGAAATTTCACTTTCACCATTTTTAACGCCATTTACAAACCGTAAAGAGTTGGTTGACCATCCAACTGATTTAGAATCTACATGACTTTCTATACAACCCATAGTATTCACTTTTTAAATGGTTCAGTCCGTAAATATGACTTGTAACACAATCTGTACAGCAAGGTCCATATTTGACATGTTTTAGTGTTTTGATCATAACTCATTCATTATTTATCCTTTAGAGGTGATCCAAATTGCCAAATGTTCATAAGAAAATTATCTATGACCTCATGCTATCAAATACAACCTCAAACCTACTGAGTTTTATAAAACTTACTGTTTATTATAGCCTACGAATTTTATAGTTTTCTCACTTTTTTTAATGGTCATTTTTGTTAGATCTAACCTGGATCTATGCATGCATTAACACTTTTATTCCTTGATTATCATACATAATACATATACATATGCATTTGGAAATCAAAATAAAACATAAACAAGAC
The DNA here is from genome assembly GCA_026074375.1 of Tanacetum coccineum. Lineage (NCBI taxonomy): Eukaryota > Viridiplantae > Streptophyta > Magnoliopsida > Asterales > Asteraceae > Tanacetum > Tanacetum coccineum. Next base: position 9,725 of record BQNB010186116.1, read on the forward strand.
TCATTAAATTTTACCACAAGGAAAGAGCAAAAAATGATCAAATGATCAAAAATAAGAACAAGCTTGATGAAGGCTTCAACTCCAAGCTTAATCTCCATTTTGGCCACCATTTCTTTACTCAAATCTCTTATAAAAACCTCCTTATAACTTCAGCCCAACTTGTGTAAAAACCTTCTTGAAAAACCTCTTTATCACCTCACAATATTAATTACACTATTTAGTCCATATTCACTAGTGTGCATGTTGTTTGATCTTCAAGAAATGTTATGGATTTGGTGTATGTTGGTGTGAATATTTATATGTCAAACAAGAATGTAACAAGTATGAGCATGTTGGTCAAGAGCACAAGTTGATCAAGAAAGTCAAATCAAGATGATTCAAGTCAAGGAGATGATGCAAGATAACGATCTCAAGAACTCAAAGTCAAAAGATAAAGGCTCAAGATCAAGATCACAAAGCATGAATGAACAAAGCCATTACAAACAAGACAAGACCAAAACAAGGCAAAGCATAAACGTCAAAAGTCATATCTTCAACGTCATCGGTGGTACGGAGGAGTTTGAAGAAAGAGACCTCAACATTGGGGGAGATTGTTAGCCTTAATTTTATATAAGTCGAACAAGAATGTTATCGGTCTTATTAGTCGTAATTAGTCTTGTTAAGTAATAGGCTAGTCGGGTTCAACGGGCTTGGTTTGTAATCTAATATTGTCCGTGTTGCGGGCTCAAAGCCCAAGATATGCCAAGCCCGGCCCATGTAGAAAGCCCATACGCCTACTACTTGGCATTGGGTATAAAAGGACCCTCTCCACACATGGAGAGGGTGTTGGTTACCATTTGCATAGTTTGTGTGTGTGTAATCTTCCACCTCTCTAGTTTCTCTCTAATAAATCTTCCAACTTTTCTTTCTATCTTTCTAGCTTTTTGCTTATTGGTATAGCTTATGTTGTGAAATGGATTAAGCTTTTGGGATAACATTTGGTATCACTCGCCACGGGTGGGTTTAGTAATTTTGTTTTGACAACTTATTTTGAGCTTATTTGGTTCGTTTTTTTTAAACTTATATTTTTTTTCACTCGTCTCAAACTAAAAATTCTCATACGTCTATTTTTTTTCTTTTTTTTCAATAGTTAAGAGTGAGTATTCTTTATATTAAACTTTAGGCCTACTGTTTATTTTCTTATATCCATACGTTGGGCTTTATTCTTATAAGGGTGCATTTTGTTTGTGTTTTGCGTCAAAGAAAAGAACAAGTCAAACAGATAAAATTTCATTTGCTTATCCCTTGTGATCCTAACCGGTTGAAGACAAAGAAGAAAGTTGTACTTTGTGGTTTGCTTATATCGTTTGTGGTCCACGGTTTGTGAAGAAGTTAAAAGTAAGGACAACGTTTTGTTGGGTTCCTCTTGTTGGCTTATCTTTCACGTGAGAAGACACAAGGACGAAAGCAACAACCGAACGAGTTCAACCTAGTGCGAACCGAACGAGCATCAAACCAACATCCACCGATCAAGCTCTCAACCATTGTCAACCGAACGAGTTATAAACTTCTTGAACCGAACGAGTGAAAGCACTAGAACCGAACAAGTAACAATAACAAAGAGCCGAACTAGATCATTCACTTGAGGGCCGAACGAGTTCTCATCGAGAGTGAGCCGAACGAGTGTAACTTTTGTAGAGCCGAACTAGTTTCTTCAAGGTGAGTCCGAAACGAGGACAACTCTACATCAATCTCTTTCTTTTTCTTTTCATGACTCTATGATAAACATAAACATAAGCAAATGGAAGCCCGTTCATTTTTTTTTACTTTTTTTATATACAAATTTTTTTGTACACTTTTACCCTGCCATTGCTTAAACATATAATACATCATGGGGGTTTATAGGCACACCCCTACACTTGAACTTTTACATACTCGATTATTTACAATCTAACTAATGACCTGATTTGAGATGGATCAAAATAATATGGAGCATACTATTGGGGGTAATAAGTTACCTCTTCCCTAATTATTCATAAGATGAATACTACCATGAATCCCAATCGTCCCAAAACTGTATTTAGTTTTTGCCGATGATAACCGAACGAGTTTAAAAGATAAAAATCACAATCGTTGAAAATTTATAAAATTTCAAACGTAGAAGATAAGAAAATGGAGGGAATCAAATTCATTAATTAACAAGTATTGAAAAATGGCACATGCAGTCCCTAAGTTTCAAGTGATTTTCATCATTAATCCTTCTTTGATTAATAACACCTCTTTGTTGAAACTAACTTGCACCGTTAGTCCTTATTTCATATAATTCAATCGTAAGTCCTCAAAAGTGAATCGTTTGTGCATCACTCATCGTTTTAAGTTTATTTTTCGCCAACAAAAGCTCACGTACTTCAATTTCACCAACGATTTCAACATCTAATTAATTATTGTTTCAC
>BQNB010186117.1:0-10183 GCA_026074375.1 Tanacetum coccineum
TTAAGGAAACCATTGCTAGCGCAGTTGGTTTCTTATGGTAGCTTAAGACTCTATCATAGAGGTCTTGGGTTTGAAACGCAGGAGGGTAAAATCCCCTCCACGCAACGTCAGCTGCCACGTCAGCTGACACGTGGCACCACCTGGCAGACCCGACCCGATCCAGACCCGATCCACACCCGGCCCAAGACCCGACCTTACCAGGGGTGGTCCAGTGGTAGTACGGTGACGGTGCCGGAACAGTAGTTACACCACGTGGCACCACTCAGGTGGTGACACGTGGCATTCTAATGATTGGAGTACGAGGTACTGTGCAGGTATACGAGGTACTGTAGCAATACGAGGTTGATTGGTACGAGGTTTCTAGAAGCACACGTGGCAGCATCTCATTGGTGGATCCAGCTGGCGTACGAGGTACGCTGTATAATAACACGGGGTGGGCTGAAATGACGAAAATGCCCCTCACCTTTGCACTAAAACGCGTCAGAATGGCCTGAAAAGACGAAAATGCCCCCAAGCCCACTTTGGGCTATAAATTGGAACGCAGCAGCTCATTTGGGGGAGTTAGTTTTTAAGTTTATTTTTTTTATAGTAGTAGGTGTAGATTTAGGAGTAGTGTAGTATAATTTTTAGCTTATTGTAAAAGCTTTTATAGCTTATTTAGCTTATTGTAATGAAGATTTTGAGCTTATTAATGAAGATGTTTAAGGTTTGTTTTTATGAAATGCTTATTATTTCTTAATGCTTATTTTCTTTTTATGCTTATTCTTCTTCTACTCTTTCTTTTCTTTTGCTTATTTCCAAATAAGCTCATGCTTATAGCTTATTTTTGGATCCCATCTCTTAAGCTTATATTCTAATAAGCTACTTCCATAGCTTATTTAGACTAGCTTATTTTATATTGTTTTCGATTTAGAGCTTTTCGAGTGAGCTTATTTTAGCTTATTTTTCGATTGCTTATTTTTATTCAAGCTTATTTTTTTCTTTATATAGATCTAATCCTTAATCATACCCGATCCGAGTTCACTTGATTGAACACCTTAGTTTCGCGGGGGGATTAGAATTAAAAATATAGATCATATATTTTTAGTTATTTTCTAGCATAACGTTTGTGCTTTTAATTCTGCTTATTTTACGTAGAATCTAATCTTTAAACTATACCCGATCCAAGTTCACTTGATGAACCATTTAGTTTTAGGGTTAGTTTTAGATCTATAAGGTTTTCATCTTTTAGCTTATTGTCTTTAGGAATAATTTCTTAAAATAGCTTTTGCTTATATGATTTTTTTTTTCTTTTTTGTATTTACTTTTTCAAAAATGCTTAATGTTGATCACGGCTCGATTTCGAATGCTAAAAGGGTGTCAATGAGTTCCTACTCGACTTTTCATTAAGTTTGAGCCTTTATCTTTGAGGGCTTATTATTTGTTAATTTAGTCATAAAGTTTCTAAACTTTACTAGTTTTTCTTATAGTTATTAAGCTAGGGCTTATTTTCAAGGGTATTTTAGCTTATTTTGAGAAGTGGCTATTTATTAAGCTTTTATTTCTTTATTCCTTTCTTCGAAAAAAGCCTGATAGCACTTTTTAGGCTTATTCTCGTTTTTATTTCAAAAGTTGTTTTTTTATATAGAATTAATCTAGTTTTTTTTTTTACAAAAACTTAGTTTTCAATATAGCTTATTTTTCTAAAAAGTTTTTCCTCTTATTATTTGTCTTTTTGTTCTTACTTTCCGAGTTTATTTCTTATTCCATCCTTCTCATCTAAGGCCGGAGTTTAAGGGTCTTATAAGGCTTGATAAATAAATAGATAAGTTTTTATCTTATAGTTTTTATGAAAGTAATTAGTTAGATATAGTTGACACCTTTATTTGCTAATTAGTGAAGTAGAACTTAAAAGTGAAAAACTTATTTGTTTATTAAGTTTGTAAGATCAGGTGGTTATCGTTTATTTGCGGCTCTTCAATTTGGTTTCATTTTCTATCCCTTTTCAATTAATTAGTGTAGATTTAATTAGTTATTTCATAAAAGTCTTGTTATTTGATATTTGCCAAGCGTAGTGAGTAAGTTTAACTTGACGTTGCTAAGTGATTAGTGATTTGGAATTTAAGTGCGGTTTTAAAAAGGTTTAAAAAATTTATAGTCAATTTACATACCGTCATTTACTTTTAATGCAATTTAAATACTTGTCATTTATTTAAAAAAAAGTATTTTACTTTACTTGTCATTTAATTTCTTGCAACTTGTTTTCTAAGGATTTTTATTCATTAAACCTAAGCCCGCACTTAAGTTTGTCATTTTTATCAATTTTAGTATAATCTTTTAGTTTGTAATCTTAGAATTAATATTAGTTTAATTTTTAGTATAAAAATAGTTTAATACCAAAACCAAAATATTTGTCATTCAAGCACCAAACGAAACATTCTCATGAATTTCAATTCATCTCTCGTCGTGGAAACGACACTCGGAAGATAGACTATTATTTTTCCTAAAGTAATTGTTTTATCTAACGGGATATACTATATATTATTACGACACGCGTTTGACGTTTATCAAGGAGATGCTTCTAGGTTCTTAGACGCTCCTTTAATCTAAGCCTTAGATCCCTAACTGAAATAGCATCTTGAATTGTAGCCCTTGGATTGAGATAAGTCACATGGATTGCCAGTGTGGCAATCTAATCATTGAGAACTGATTGTGCTTTTTTCCACTGATTTTAGTGTAAAAATCCCTCACTTGTTATGTTTGTTTGGTGATGAGTTATCATTTCTTGTTGTCAGCTTAACCAATCATGGACTTGGATGGCGTTTCTCTTTGCTGAGTTGGAGCTTTGTACTAGCATCTTTGAAGCCACGTAGGACGAGTATATAGTAAGTGGGTTTTACCCATTTATTTTGACGCATGGTGAATTTGGGAACGAAGGTAAATAGTAATTCAACTTCGCGCCCTTTTTTCTTTTCATTGTTTCGTTTGACCCGGTCTTATAAGAGAGTTGACTTGGGTTAAAGGGTAAACGGACCAAGGGATTTGGGCTTTTGGGCTCGGTTAAAGGTTAAGGGTTTATATATTTTTGGATTTAATGATCGTTAGCCCCTTAGACTAACAAAGGACTAACGGAGTAATTGATTTTGGGATTTTTGGTGAAATTATTTAACATTCAAGGATTTTTTTGGTAAATTCAAAGGTTTTGTCTTCATATGAGTTGACCAAGATTGACTTTGGTTGACTTTTGTTGACTTTTGTTGACTTTTGTTGACTTTTGTTGACCTTTCCTAATAAATTCCTGGCTCTTGTGTACTCATTCCGTCTCATGTTTGTTTTTGTTTGGTTTTTGGCTTTTTTCTTGTGATTCTTTGCAATATTCGTATCTACACATTCACAAAAGACAAAATACACATATACAAGCATAATTTTGCACATTTTTCATCTTTTAAGGGTTATTTTTGGTATAAAACGGATATGTGATTTCTCACATATCATGGAGCCATGAGTATTCCTGACTTGGCGGAGCTAACTATGTTGTTGCACGAGTCAGTCAGCGGTCATACGCCAGAGAAAGTGAAAGGATAGAAAATAAGTGAAGCCCTAAAAAACGAACAAAGCGCAGAGATCTACATTATTTTTTTTTTATGATAAGGCTACAGTGAATTTGGCACAAAAAGATGTTTTATTGGGACACTCGGTGTACAAGCGGTTAAAGCACACTGTACAAGCATGTAATGCACAAAATAGAGTATCCCAATAAAAAATGAGTGTGCAAATCAATTCCCGTTATGGCTAATGTTTTGCTAAGGTATGAGTAAATCCCTCCACCTAACCAATCCTTTCGAGATTTATATAGTGCTTGTTCATTTGGTTTGTTAACAAGTGTTACATGATGATGTGCAAAAGAACGTTATTTTTGAAACTATAGGAAACAATTTCTAAAGTTTTGAATCGTTTGATACTATTATTTTCAACAAATAATGTATCTTTTGGGTGACATATACACATATATACAAGAGCTTTTTATTTTCATAAATGGTGGTTCTATAGATTTAGGCCACGTTCTAGCTCCTAATATTGTTGCCTCTCGTAGTGATATTGTCAGATGGCATGATAATGATGGTAATAATTTTGAGTTCTCGGTTAGGAAATGTGATAACCGGAGATTTTTCCTAGGTTATAATATTCTAAAATACAATGACTATATATCTACATATTTCTATTCATTCAAATTTCTATAAGAAAACTCACAGTTGACTTTTGTTGACTTATTTTACGCTAAACAGTTACGGTTTAACCTACTGTCAAATATCTAATATTATTATGAACTACTCACTTTTGAATTAAGTAAAAGTTCCTATTTTCTAAACGACAAACGGTCGCATATAATCACTTACCGGGAAACCTTCCCGCGGGCAGCAAAAAAACAGCACACAAATAACTAACCAACCTACCTGCACACAAGCCATCAAAACTCGTCTAAAAAATCCATCAAATAAGTAAATAAACTTATTTTAATTGTTAGTTTATGATTTCATAAAAACGTTTTCATAAAACGCGAAAATTTCAAGTTACGCTTAGAATTAACGAGAAACAGAGAAACAACGAAAATCCGCACTAAAACTAAAATAATTTAACTATAAAATCTATAATGTGAAAATATACAAAAATAAGTAAACACAAAATTTAACTATCGCAAAAAAAACAAACCAGCGATCCGGCCCCGTTATAAATCACGAACAATGAACAAAAAGATAACCCGACAAGAGTGCAAATATACAACTCGGAACCCCATCACAGAATCCAACCATTGCCGCCCCTATTAGGAAACTAAAGGTACAGATAGCTCTATGTCTAGTGCACGAACCTTTTTAATTGTCTCATATTGAAATGTCAAAAAAAACACACATAAACACTCACAAACACACAACACTCTCATTCTACCCTTCTCATCTTGTTCCTCTTGGCTGTCTGGACACAAAACCACATCCAATTTTCTTTTTCCAATTTAATAATCAAGAACAAACGAAGGGCTTAATCTCATCCCGTTTTTTGATTCTAATAGTCGTGGGTGGTATAAAAAACAAGGTTTAGGTTGTTATATGAGGTCCAAATCCTCATCCAAAAACCCTCTTTTTTGTATAGTCGTCTTTTTTCTTTTCTTTTCGAATTTCTTTAAATCTTTACTATTAATATCATAATAATGTCATTAAAATACAATGTATTTGTAAAAATTTTAAAAAACATAGAACTATTAAAAAACCCCATAAATGGTGTTGTTTGGTTCGAAATAGAAAAAGAGGGAAGAAGAAGAAATATGTCCCTATTGGTATTGTTATGAAATATATAGGAGGCCATTATAAAAAAGGGTCAACAAGTGAAACATAACTTAAATCGTCACAAAAAGTTCATAATTGTGTGTTTAATAAAAAAGGCAAAAAACAAAGCTCTAATTCATAATCACAAAGCAAATAAATACCTAATATTATTCCTAAATTGACTTACGGGCATTAAATTGCAATTGCATATTTATGAGGTTTGGCTTTTGATTGTTTCGGCCCAATAACCGTTACCCACTAAGGGTTTAGGATTGCATAAATCGCGCATAAATGGGCTTAGCTTTTGGTCTCGGCCCATTCAAAAATGAATGTGGCTTAGCGTGTTTTGCTTATTCTTATTTCGGCTAATTTTGTGTATTCACTTCGCGGCTTATTTTGTAACTCATTTGGTTTTCGAGCTTATTGTCTACTCGGGCATATTATTTAGATTTTGGGCTTATTAAATTCTTCGGCCCAATAAGGAAATAAGCTTCGGCTTATTTGCCTTATTGGCCATAACTATTTTAGCTAAATTTCCCAAGCTTATTTCGATACATAAAAATATTTTCGAGCTCATGAACTTAGTTCTAGCTTATTGGTGTATATTTGAGCTTATTGCGCTCCTAACACAATTAGAGAATAAGTTTCGGATTATTCTCTCGGCTTATCACTTTTGGTTTATGTTTCTTATTTATATTCCTAGCTTATTCTTATATCAAATTACCTATTTAAATTATCATTTGCTTATTGGGCCTATTATTAGGCTTATTCTATTTTTAGAGTGTTTATTGGGCTTGTGTACAACTATCGGTCCAACAAGGCCTAATGACCTCTTGACTTAATTTCTACTTATTAGTCTAGCTTATTTTTGGCGAAATAAAGAGGTTTATATTCACTTATTTAATACTTACGATCTATTTTTAATCTTGTTATTTTTAAACTAACATAATGGATTATTGGGCCGGGTAGTCCCAATAAGGATTAACCTAACACATATCTTTCTATATATATATATATCTATATATAAATTATATAAATATAATATATAATATATAATATATATATATATATATATATATATATATATATATATATATATATATATATATATATATAGGGTGAGGTTCTTTTCAGAACCAAATGAATGTACAGAACTGCGAGAACCAACATCAACCAATCAGATTTTTTTCAATATTTTATCTTTTTAATTTTATTCAAAAGGGTATATAGGTAAAATTACATTTTTATTTTTTTGAAATTTTTTAATAAAAAAACGTTTTTTAAGTTCCTAAACTTTAGGAATATTTTTTAAATATTTTTTTCCAGCATGTTTAGTTTTAAAAAGATAAAATGCATATGTGTTTTTTCCAGATAATCTAATTTTATATATGTTTTTAGTGTTCAATTGCTAAAAATCTATAATGTGTTTTGGTCACTATTTACACAAGTGCATTGAATGACAAACATAAATACTTTACATGTACTGTATACATTTATTTACAAAAAGCATTATACACAAAATCTAAAATCATGTGATATACAATTCAAATAAAAAATTCTAAAAGTAACTAATAAATGAAAGTTTAGACGTGTCTACTAATATTTAACAGAACTAAAATGGTGTTGTCGTATATGCATATGTATTTCCCCCATTAGAGATTCTCGATTTCTTGATATGTATATGTGCATTTGTATCCATATGCCCTCGTATATATGCACTCAGGTTAGTTTATATACACTTGTATCTACTGCGTGCACTTGTGTCTTTACTCTTTACTTTTTTATCATAGCTATCTTCTCGCTAGATAGTTTGTACAAAACACGCGTGCACTCTTCACATTGCTCATGATACTTGTACCTGTAACCACAAACAATTAATAAACAAATTATTTAATCATAACAACAAACAAAACACATATGCACAACCTTTTCTTATATCAAATGATGCAAACAAATTTAATTATAACAAGTATTGTTACATCAAAACACATATGCACATTTATTCATAGTTTGTATATGTGTTCATCAAATAAAATGAGTAATATTTTATCAAAGGTTTCATCAATACACCTCAACAACTTTTCAATTGGTCCTGATGCCAAGGCAACAAAATCCACGGATATTTAAAGCACTAGTAAGAGCCTATATATTATATGTTTATCTAAAGATACCAATGCACATTTGCATAGTACAGATTCATAAACCTAAAGCAAAATTGACGAACTTGCCACATAAAGTAAAATTCGACATAGATGGATTGATTTCCAAGCATTAAAGTAGGGTGCTAAAAGTGAAGCAAAATTGATTCATAAAAGCGTCCGTCCGTAGTTAGTTTAAATGTAGGCTTTAACAGGAGAAAAATGACTAACTACACAAGTCCAGGAGAGATAGAGAACAAAAAAAAGTACCAGTTTTAACAGAAGAGAAAAATGCATACTTGGTAGTCGGCAACATGATCTTCGGGTGCGACATATGTACATGTGCATCTGCTTCGGCGTACACTCCGATTTTCTTACACATGCATCTTTTAGGAAAATAGACTAAATTTTATTATTGAATGCACATGTGTTTGTAGCATAATCTTGATCATGTTTATCCAATAAACTGATTAGATACCAATAACCTGATACAAAATTTAAAGATCATAAGTAATGATTCGAGAATGGTATCGAAAACAAATTCTTAAATTCAAGAACCAGAAAGCATTCCTAGTTTGACATTGTAGACCCATCTCGAGCCCGGGCACATCTACAAAAGCTGAAGAAAAACTTAAACGTTTCAAAAACTAAATAGTTGTGGATTAACATTTATAAAACATCAAAACTAAATTGATTTTGAAAGAATGTATTGCCAATAGGGAGGAATCATTTCCTCAAATATCGGCTCAAGTTTGTTTGTGGGATATACATGTGCATTCATCGAGTTCACTCTTCCTCAAGCACATGTACTTCTAGTGCACGTGTGTTTACGGAGTTTTCTTCATGAATGAGCTCTTTCATTGGCTATCTTGTTCAACCCCACAAGCACAAGTGTAAACTTGTATATTCACTTCCTAGTTTATCAAGAACAAAATTGATTAATTTAATAATAAAAAATTATAGTTATACGGCCGATCAAAGCCATAGCCTCAACATAAAACTAATGAAACCTTACCTTATAACTTTTTTACGCGTATCATTGTATAAATAACAACGTATAAATAGCATGTATGTATCATCTTTACTCATATCAAATTATGGATAACAATTTGCATATCACATATACACATTTGGATAAAAATCATTCCTTTGCAAAAAGATCAAATCGTTTTGCCACAACCGCGCAACTGAGACAAAAATTAGTTTGTCCAATAAACTCAATTTTTAACAGAAGTCATATGCACACGCGTAACACTGTTTACTTTTTATAACTTTAAAACACATTGCAAATACCTTTTAATTGGAAATTAGTTGGTAAATTACAAGCATAAAAACACTACACGAAAGATACATATTTCATCTAAACAAATTCATAAAATAATAGCAATCCAAGACTACATTTACACAACTGACTCATTTAAACCATACTTAGATTTATAGATGGATTGCAAATACGAGAGTGAAATCTGAAGATTTAAAAGACATGCATCAAATAAAAGAATCAATAAAAGCAAATCAAGGTTGCACGAGTAGATGCCTTCTTGACTTTTTACAAATTATACTAACAAAATAAAACACCGATCCGTGAATTAAAGCGTAAATTATTATTATATCGGTAATTGTTTTCAACTTCACACGCATATAACAATAATTATAAAAACTTACACAGTTTGTAGATGGAGAAGAAATCATAAATGAATTTATTCATATTTATTTAATGTTTCTCTTTTAGGTACGAGATCAATATATTGTGGTAGAGGCGGCTAGGTTTTGAAAAGAGGGAGAACCATGAATAATGAAACTGATCCAGATTCTAAAAAATTGGTTTATTAATTAAAATTAAATCAAAAACGATTTTGAAAAAAGATATTTAAAATACCAATAATACTCCTAATGTCATTATAAAGAGGAATACTAAATCCACACCCATTTTATACAAAAAAAATTCACACCCATATGTGTCAAACATATAGTGGTAGTGAAAAAAAGAAAGAGAAAATGTGATAGATAGTGATTGGTGGAACTAACATGCCACATGTGTATTTGGAAGTTTTTATGTGAGTTAGGAGTGGATTGCTCCATTATAAAATACTACTTGATCTTTTATTTAATTACACTTATGCCATACATCATCATATCCGTTCATTAAAAATCTGATGGCTCATATTGATTCTCGCAGTTTTGTACATTCATTTGGTTCTGAAAAGAACCTCACATATTATCCTTTATTTACTTTTTTTTTCTATTATTGTTCGTTGTTGTTTTTTTTAGAGTAGATTAATAGGAAAAAAATGGGAGTATCAAGTATGTAGATTTAGATTAGAATAGATTATTTTTATTATTGTATTGTTTTCTTTATCTCAAGATTATGTAATAGATCGGGTTTATTTTTTTAGGATCGGTTTTGATATATCAGAGTATGGTTTCGGATTTCGTTGGATTTGATTTGTTTCGAGTGTAAAAGGATAGAGTTGGTTCGATTTGTTAATCGGCTTAGTAGCTTTATTTACGTTTTGGAGATTATGGCGTTTTGGATTGGGATTTGGATTAGTTTGGTTTTATTTCTCACTTTAGAGTATGAGTTCATATCTATTGTCTCCGGGTCACGCCGAGCTAATTCCGGGTTTCATCTTTTTTATCTCTTTTATTTCTTTATTTTTATGCTTATTGTCATGCCTAGTTTAATCATTATTGTTGTTGCTTTATTTATTGCCCGTAGCGTAGTTATGCTTATTAGCGAGTAGATTT
>BQNB010186120.1:0-12155 GCA_026074375.1 Tanacetum coccineum
AATATTTGACTTAGGTAAACTCTTCGGAATATTGGATTCCAGAATGGGAGTGGTTTTAGGCAAAGTCTTCGGAACGAGGCTTGGTTTTGAAACAATCCACAAATCATGTTTTGCAAATTATTTTGAAAAGTAGTTTGTTGATTCATCATGATGGCTTGTTGAGATTTTATCGTGTTTTGAATTTCATTCTTAAGGTCTCCTTTCAACGACTGATTTGATTTTGCATGTTCCTTAACATCTGATCATTATTTCTCTTGTAACTTGAAAAATCATTTGAAATCTCTTGTTGAACTTGATTATTAGGCACTTGAAAAGGTTTGTTTTGAAATGCTTAGTTTTGAAAATTTGGAGCATGATTATTTTGATTTTGAAAACCTTGATTTCCATGAAAATTATTTCCCCGATTAAAATTATTCCCTTGAACTTGATTATTGAACATATTTTGACCATTGTTTTGCACCGGAGCAAAAAAACCTAGTGGTGTTTGATTACTAACAACGGTTCTGGAGGATTAGCTTGATTGAAGTACCCGTTAGTTGCACAACCACTAGCTGATTGCGATTGTCGTAGCTGGACAATTATACAAGAATGACACCACCACAAGTAACACAAGATTCCTCAATCCGCTTTACCGAAGCGAGGAGTGACGAACAGTTTTATAAACAAGTCTCGACTAAGGTCGAAACGTTGATCTCGCAGCCTAATCAATTCTATCACCTTGTTTACTAAAGTAACATTAATCCTAGAAGCTTTGAGTTTATTTCACGAATAACGTACTTTTGATTGTTTCTCAATTATGTTTAAGCCTCTCTATTGTTTTACTTAAAAGATTTCCACCGCAACGGCATTTAAGGAGTCTTTCATTGTCGTTTAAACCATAGTAAAAGTTAACAACTTGAGTTAACTCCGAAAATCCGTTTATTATGGGCATGCTTCTAACAACTCCCATAAGTCAATCAAGCTTCACTAAAAGTTTCCATCGAATTTTGTGTGCGTAAAACGAGAAATTTCATTCTTTAAGTGAGAGGTTTTTGAGAAGGATGGGAAAATTGGGTTGACAAACTTGGTAACGAGATCCTCCCAAGTCCAAGATTGAATTTGGTGTTCTTACTCTTACAATATTTTAGTCGGCTCCTCGAGCGAAATATGGAAACATCATAACTTAATCACATCGTTAGGCACATTCCTTAAATCGTAGGACGAAGTAACCTTTTTAAACTATATATGAGCTTGAGGAGTATCTATTTACGACCGTAAAACAGGAGTTAGCTTGAACCAATCTGAAGCAAATTCATCTTAATCTCAAAATGATCGTCATTGATTTCTTGGGTAAAACAAGTAGGCGCTTCTTCTACCGTTCCGTGGAGGCCACGGAGTTATCTCCTCATTGTACGTTCTTGCCATAGTGCAGCAATAGATCGAATCTCCTGGTTCAGACTATGTTAGTAAACTTGTTATCTCGACGTCTTGCGGAAAAGAGAATGTTTGAATTAGGATAATTAGAACGTCTAGTGCGCATGCACTATTGAAAAGAAAATAGAAAAATAATAAAAAAATATTTTTGGATTTTCTAAAGTTTATTCACAATCTAATTTTAACGGACAACATAAAGACCACATGAACCAAAATAATCAACTTACTGTCACGGTCAGCTTCTTAAAAATTCTTTAACTTTTCTAAGGTGAGCCGTATCTCGTAACTGACACAAATGTGTAAGTATTTTTTAAATTCTTAAATATCAGAGTTGAGGAACTTATTATGATCATACCATAATTGAAGGTAATTATTTGTTTGGTGTTATTTTACCAACTTTAACTTTTTTAAAATTGAAAGAGAAAATATATTGGTATTTTTTTTATGTTTTAATCTTCTATATATACTAAAAGAAAAGAAAAATATTTTTATTTACTTTTATTTTTATATTTTTTTTAATTTTTTGATTACTTAAAGCGCGTAACTTTTCGATAAATCGAAAGGTTCTCCAAAACACGATCAACAAACTTCAAACGATAGAATCTTAATCACAAATCCCCGCATCGAGAGGCCGCCAAAATTTTTAGATACGCGTAAATCTAAAAATAATATAATAACAATGGAAAATTCACAATTCACCTTTGAGGACAAGTAAAAAGGAAATCTTCGAAATAAATATAAATTATTAAAGACTCATAATACGAATCTTAACCGTCGAAGTAATGAATTCCCGGTCCGTGTTCCTCAATGATTAGTAAAATTGAAACCTCGCTTGTTTGTTCGGACAATGAATTGAATGTTAACAAAGGATTCATTGATCATCTAGACTACCAATTAAAAGAAACAATTAAAAACTAGCAATTTAAAAACAATTAAACTCTAAGCAATTAACGGGAGCAAATAAAACGCGACAAATAAGAAACTAAGGCAAGATTAACTTCTAAAAATGCAAACTAAATTTCTAAACCTAAATTAAGACAAAAGAAAATTTTAGGAAAAAGAAAAATATATTTTTGATTATTTTTGAATTTTTTTATGAATTAAAAACTAATTTAATCTAATTAAATCCTAGAAAATAGCCATTAAGTCCTTAAAATGATAAGAAAAAATTATTTTTAAACTTAGAAAAAGAATTAAAAAATAAAAACTCAAAAAACTATTTTTAAAATTAAAATCCTATTTTAAAATTAAAATTAAAAGCCTAAAAATGAAAATAAAAATCTAAAAGTGATGAAAATGATTTTAATGAATGTAAACCTAGAAGTAATTTTTATAAAACTAAAAACTATTTTTCTGTATATTAAATAGTATTGTTTGCGTATTTTTTTTTGATTTTTTCAACAAATTAAGGCTAAAAAAAATGATAAAAATAATAGCTACTAAATAGAAAAAATCTATGAAAATTCAGGAAAGATCTAAACTCTGTAGCAAGAACAAGGAGCAAAATATTAATAAAGCTAAAAACTTTAACAATAATCCCTAGGATAAGCCGATAAAGCTACAGGCTTAATTATTTCTTAATTAAACTCTAATTGACTAATATTTAATTAATGAAGGAATGGTTTAACCAATCAGCTATTGAAGCACAACTGGTTAACCTTAGGACACAATAAGCATGAATGTCGGGCGGGTTCTAGGCTTCAACACCCCTTTTTGGATCTTCTTTATTTTTCTTAAAACAAAAGCGAACTTAAAAAACCCCCATTTTAAAAAAACTTTTAATAAAACCAACCAGTACAGCTAAAGGTCGGAGAAATCAAGCATCTTAAAGAAGCTTTTTTGAAACTACTGAGTGAAAGACATAAAGTGAGCTTTTAACTCACTATATGCTTGTTTTGACTAAATCACTTGCACAAAGTTCAATATAAGCTCAAATCTTAAACCAAAAGTTGTTCTAGAATCTTAAGATGTGCACAAGCTAAATCTATCTTTTTTTTTTTTAATTTTGTTTTTCTTTTTAATAGAAAAGCTATTCCTAACTAAAAACGATCATTAAGCTATCTAAAATAGATGAACAAATGTAGCAAACTCCAAGAAAAGCTCAAAAATTCAAAACATTTTAAGCGTCCAATGCTTAATAAGCCAAGAAGAAACTGTGCTTTGTAAACTAGACCTAACAACTTATCACTATGATTATAATTGTAACACCCCCAATTGGGTCGCAGCTGAATAAGGTTCGGCGTGTCTTACTTCATAGATCAATAACGCAAGCAAATAAATAATACGACCAAAAAGTCAATTAAAACCGATCATTGGATTTTAACATATATTATTGATACAAAACGCCCTGAAGGTTTAACTTTGTTGCCTGATTATTATTACAAAGATACTGGTTCACAATACATGAGTTTCCCAAAACATAATACAACCATATCTTTAGCATGACTTCCCAAAACAAAATCACCAATGTATCCTTGGCACCTTATGCTTACTGATCTCCTGAAGAAACATGGCTTTAAAAACGTCACAATATGTTTTGGTGAGATTCAAGTTTTGATAAATCATAATATGCAGGACCGCAAGACTTTTCCTGTGATCATGCAACACATGCAGACATCACAAAACCAGATTACATTTTCCTAAGCTCATGACACTGAAGCTCGACGATCTTTCTGCATAATAGAATATATTGATCAATTCTACCCGATAGATGCGTTCAACCCGAAAACATCTCTAAATTTGACATGTTAAACGTTTTATTATTCTTATATCCTGAGATAGCGTAGTCACACGACGAGAGGTCGTTTTTCCCCCACAATCGATCTATTCAAAACATATCGCGCTCACATAAATGTAATTAACAACTACATCTATGCAAATGACATTTCTTGATAATGGGTGCTCAACTTGGGTTTATCCTATCTTAGGCAAACATGTAGATCATTATACCTTGCGATCAATTTATAAAACAAAGCATGTTTCCACCCATAGTTATAAAATCATTTGATCTATCGTGTAAAATGTGAGGGGCTATGGAACTCACCTTGAGTATCAGGATAATCCAAATATTACAGATAACCGTCACGTAAAATCGTCAGATCAACCTATTTAATTTAAAGGTCGGAGTATAAGCACTAATCACATTGAGACTCTCTACCATGCATAAGTCTAATTAGCTAATACACCATCTAGATTGATTATAGTGAATAACATATTTATAATTGTAAAACATTATAAATATCTGAATAATGTAGATTATAGTTATTTCCCTGGTAGGGCATTAGTTACTGCCTTGTAGATGATGTATTACTCCTGGTAGTTAAAGTTATTACTACAGGTATTGTTAGATATAAGAAAAGAGACTCGGTCACCCCGTGATATTTTACTGTCAATATAGCACGTAGTTTAATAGTGTAAACGTATGTATTTCGGTATGAACCGTTACTAATACCCGTGTATTGTAAGAACTATAAATCACCTCTATCCAACTTTGGAAGAGTAAGCAATTTACGCATTTTAGCACACACTCTTTATTGAGTGATACTTTTTTCTCTCTCAACTATTCACTCTCTCTAACTATTCTCTGCTATCTAGTATGCTCTTTAGATCAGTACAGTATTTGTGTGAATTCGGGAACCGTACCAATTGGTATCAGATTCCAATGGGTGGTTCGTGATTGATGTCATATGGTTAAAGATACAGCTCAAATTCATAAGATGTGCTTATTTTTATAGAAAAAATCACGCTCATTTTTTATTTGCTTATTTGTTATGTTTAATCTTTATCTTCTCTTGCGTTCTACACATCAGAAAGGTTAGATTTAACAATTTCAAGTGGTATACAAGCTCCTATTCGATTATAAGGTTTATTAAGTTAGATGTTCTTCGGTGGAGGGTTGCATCGTTATTTATGAATCCACTGAAGAAATTACATGTTATTGGAAGGTTTTAATCTTCTATACACCAGCTTAAGTATTAGCATGGTTAAGGAAGCTGTAGATTCTTGTTTAAAAAGATAATAGGCTTGATTTTGCTTAATTCTCCAAGTGTTCTTCGGAGAGTTGGTTAAAAATAATTCATTATCTAACTGGCGTTTGACAAAAGTAGGGACAAGATCCGGAAATTTAGGAAAAGTCCAAAGGTCGAGTTGCCAAAGTCAATGGCCGAGTTGCTTGTTCGCGCGGTTTCACGGGATAGTGGCGAGTTGGCTTGAAAAATAATAGTCGGCGAGTTGGTAAAAGAGGTACGGCGAGTAGCTTAAAACACACGCCGTTGTTTAAAACGGACGAAGTTGTTAAACTGCGAGTTGTTAAAACGGCGTCAGTTGTTAAAACTCTAAGTTAGTCTAAAACGGCGATTTGCTAAACGCGAGTTAGCCAAACAGCGGATTTGGAGCGTATTTTATTAGGGCAGCGAGTTGTCAAAAGAAGCAGCGGTTTGAGTTACACGGCGGTTTGCTTACACTAGCAGCGGTTTGATTTAAAAAAAAAAGTTTGTTAAAAAACACAAATTCTAATTTAGGCGGGAAAAATTTAAAAAAAATAATTTTTTCAATAGCTTTTTTAGCTAATTTTTACACAAAATTTAAGTTTGGTAATAGGGAAATATTTTGTGTTTTGTGACAAAATTCAAAATTATCGGCTCAAATAAACAAACCACCGAACCTAACAGACTTAAACTGGGCATTAGATCAAGACAACAAACCTACCTTAACATCTAACGATTTTCATTCACGATTTTCTATGATTTTGTAAAATCCCGTAAATCTTTTATCGGTTTTAATCATAAGACATGTAAAATCCCTTGAACGTGTAATAGCATTTACAACACGAACATCGAATCACATTATCTACTTAAGATCCTTCACTTTTATTTACACTCGAATTTCATGGAATCTTCTAATTTCTAATCAAAAGAGAAAGAGCTTCCAACTACTCCAAGCGCTCGCAAAACAAGCACTCCATCTGCATGACCATGGTTGAACAACTCGTGACACATCTTATAAGAATCTCTATCTTCCTTACTTCGCCTTATGTCTATTTGATGCAATTAAACCAGCATTTCGCTCATTCTTTGGTGAAGAGCATCAACTTTCAAAATTGAAGATGTTTCATAATCTGGATAAGTAAGGCTACAACTTGAAAGAGAGGAATCTTCATATGGTGATAATGCAAAGACTGTCTTCAAGCACTCAGAACAAAGTTTAAGGAAATTCCTTTCCCAAAAGGGTAAAGTGCAACAGATCTTCTGAATCAAGGTTTGGCAAACAAGGACATAGAGAAACTTTCACGGCCTGTGAGCCTCGTGCGTCAGACTGAGTATACTCGAGGAACTGGATACACTTGAAGCGAGTCATTCATAGAGTTGTAAAATACATATGGTGTATTACGCATGCAAGAGAAAAATGAACTTAATGCACTAAAGGAAATGGAAGTCAGTTAATTGAGAAATACTTCATTAAGTTGGAAGGTTCACAAGAGTGGGTGGGGAAGATGAGGGGGGGGGGGAGGGTATCGGTGAGGGGGGGGGGGATCCATAGGGGGGGGGGGGGGAGGGGGGGGGGGAAGGGGCTGGAGAACGCGTGTATCAAGAACCCGAGTAGTGCAATAGCATCAGAGGGGTGTGCATTCATGGATCAATTCCAGTTCACGCAATTTGTGCTGACAGCGTAGTGATTTGTAGAACAAAAGCAGTTTATAGTTGATGAGACGAGTGAGCCGTGAATGAAAGCCGACAATGTGGCATTTAGCGATCAAGATCAGGTCTAGATTGTGTGAAACTCAATTTCAAAGCGAAGAGGAAAATGTGCGAATAGCGCGAGTTGTAAGGTCAGTAGAGTGCTACCGGGTTGGGTGGGGCGACGGTGAGCGCGTGGCACTGGGAACAAATGCCCGACAAGCAGAATACAATAGCAGTTCTCAGGGAGTTAAACCACACAAGCTGTGGTTGCAGATATCGGACCAGTAATGGACGAGATAGAGGTCCATTGCTGAGTATAATCAATTGACTGCTCTAACATAATATCCTTGTCTAATGAATAAACAAGCAAACTGAGCAATGCTCCTGAACGCCAGTTATGACCACACATCTGTTGGAAACTAATGATAGGCAATACACTCTACACACAAATATGTGTCATAAGGGGATGAGAGATGACCAGGATGCTTTTGCTTAAAACCGAAGCTCCTCAAAACGCAAAAGATATGGTTGATAAGGGAAAATTACAATGAACTTTCAAAACGGATTTTTACAACTGGAAAAACATTGATTTCCACCTTAGAAATACAAATTCAACAAAAGTCAGAAAAGTTTTCAAATTAACAAACCATTAAGAATTCAGTGTATTTCCTGAATTTCGTGAATTTTTGTGATTATGTATTTGAAAGCTCTACTACGTGCCAAACCACACTAATTTGAACTTGAAGAAACAAATTGTAAAGTGTGAAGGAAACAAGTAATGAAGCCAAAGTGAAAATAACAACTGATGTAATTGAGTAAATTTTTTTGTATTTTTCTTTTTTACTATTAAAATCGAATTTTAGACACAGATGTTGGCTAAATACATGCATGCAAATGACAATTAACAAAAAGAAAAAAGCATTTGAAACAGACTTACAAAAACTTTATATCAATTAAAAAGACCGCACTCAGAATAAAGACAACAGTGAATCGTTAATCTTCGTCATAACTAATCAAAAGATCTGTCGAAAATGCTGATTTAAACATCTCAATGCGAGGAAAAGGTTTCTGCGAAAAGCGCATTAAATAATGAACTTAGAAAAGTTAAAAGGAAATTATAGTAGATTCTAAGTTTACCAAAGCATCAATCTTGGGGAACCGCCATTACAAACCATCTAAGAAAACCATTTAGTTTGTTTTAGACAACCGAGATGCTTTACGTCTGAATGACCTAGAATTTCAAGACCACGGTTTGCGCCGTCCCAAGTTTATGAGAAAATTGATTGGCAAAAACAGTCACTCCTCAATATTAGCCTAAAGTTTAGTAGAATCTGCTGCTGCAAAACCCCAATCAGAGTGAATGCACCTGACTACTCTCGCAGGAATAGTCATAAAGAATACGTAAGTTCAATGAGTTGGAGTTCATTTGCTACTTTCAAAGGATGCTAGGAAAATGACATAAGTCAAAACAAAGGATCCTATCATAAAGGATATCCCCTTACTAGAGCACAATTCTGCACCCTAAGTCTTGAGGTACACCAAAACCTAGAAACATATATAAAGGAGTTCTCATGTATCTATAGTGTAGTGGGTGAGAATGTCAATTGGAGACCTCTAGAAGATCAACTCACAGGAATTTCTAGTTTCTTCTTGGACTCCAAACAAATTTGTTTTTCCAATAATGTCATAAATATATCTTTAATACAAAACATAAGATTAGTATCATAAAGATCCTGAATAAGGTTAATTCTCTTGCTAAATGTTCATCCCCCAAGGAACAGATACAACAATTTCCCGTAATGAAGCCAAATAACAACACACCTAAACCTGGTATGCAGAATGGTATAAGGGACAAAGGTTTCTCCTTCAATAATCCGTACCGCTGTTCAAGTATAGAACCACACACTCCAAATACTTGTCTATAGTTAGGTAAACCAACGTGTAGAGATGTTTTCAAGACTAGTTAGTCTTAGGTGTATACCATACTAGAAAGATTTCACGGATAGCACAACCAAATTTTGACATGAACTCCAAATGGTTCAAAGATGAAATCATTATTAAAAACTAACCCATATGGAATGCAACAAACTCTTTATGTTAGTGCAGATCACTTTAACTTCAAGGTTGTCAAGTACATCTTCAATCCTTTAAAGGAAAGACTCAGAAGTTAGTAACCAAATAAGACCCCCCCCCCTGTTATTGTGAAAAACATGCTTCAAATGACGCTTGATCACAACAGTTCAAGCCTCGGTCCTCATTGTCTCATGATGTCTGTTCACATCAGTTCAGGCCTCGTTCTTCATCTTGATGACGTTTGAACAATACGGTTCAAACCTCGTTCCTTTATGTCAAAAGGCGTCCTGTTGCATCTCGGTCAGCCTTGTTCCTTAAAGTAAATGAAAGGTTGTATACGTATTCAGATAAACAGAAAATGTTACGTGTTAGTTCAATTATCCTTAATAACGAAAAGAGAAATTCTTTTCGGGCTTGAAGCTACTTTACGAAAACAACTCAATGTTTTTGTCTTAGCTCAAGTCGATGGCTTTTCTCGTATTCTTTTGTACGAAACCATTTTTTCAAAAAAAAAAAGGAGAAGTTCGTAACGCTTCATGCTCTTTATCTTCAAAAAGAAGAGAATCTCTTGTTTATGTGACCATACTCGTTAACAATGCTGTCATATTTTCCGCATGCTTGATTTCAGTTAGTTAAGTGGACCAACGTAACATTGCTGGAATATAATACTTCACTAGTTCAAAAATGGCAATCTCAATGCAATTTTTTGAGATTAGGAAGAATATTGAATTAAAATGTGAATAAAATGTTTTATCTTGTCCTTTTAATTTATAAAATGGCAAATGTGAAAAGTGGTAGGGTGTAAATCTCTAAGGTGTTTAAAGTCTGTCTGTAAGGGTGTTAAAATTGTCCTGCTAGGAGATTAAGATAATCTAAAATCCTTGGATCTTGCTTAATGTAAGATAGCGGTTTTCATATTCTTGATGGCGAATGTATACACCTACTTCATGCCGTTTGGTGATCTGGTTGGGGCAGCGTCTTAGGCTAATTGTCCAGTCTTGCGCCCCTATACAGACCCAATAAACCTCTTAGGCCAATTCTAAAGGACTATTTGATCTTGTTGACTCTCAAGATCACAGGATTAGGTTACCTTTTCAAGTGAACCTATCATAAAATCTCTAGGCATCACCAAGGGTTTGACCAATGTTGACTTAAACCCAATGTCCGTTACTCTAATGGTGGAATCTCTTTGTGGCTAATCTGAATATCAAGGGCAGTCAAACTTCAAGGCGAACATCTTTATCTAACGTCGTTCGATTATAATGCTATGGTTTAGTCTATCTTTAGTTGATATATTCTTTCTAACAGTACGATGGCAAAGATATAATTCCGAGCACCTTAACTACAAAATGAGACAACAGATCCTTCTTGCATAAACATTTACAGATTGTGAAAGGGAAACCTTCTCAAAAGATCTACAAAATTTTACAGAAGAATCCTATCTTCCACATGTCATTGATTATATGCTATGTTTGTCTATCTTTGTTGATATTCTTTAACAGATACGATGGCAGAAGAGAATATTCCTGCACCTGAACCTACAAGATGAGATGAACAGATCCTTCATTGCTCAGAACAGTTACAGATTGGAAAGGGAAACCTTCTCTAAGATCTACAGAAGTTGCAGAAGAATCCTATCTTCCACATTTCAGTTGATATTTCAAGAACACAAACTTCGTTAGGGCATTCACTGCATCAGCAAATTCCCTTCTATCTACATTCAGCTGTTCTGGAATACTCTGACTCATGATGCAAAGACTGGGGTTTATAGCTTTCAAACTTGATGAAAAATGGTTTACTCTGAGTGCTGATCTTTTTCGGAAGGCCTTAGAGATCACTCCTGCATGACAACATCGTCCCTAAACCAGACTTAGCTTTGGAATTGGGTAAATCTATCAGCTTAACTGAAGCTGAAGAAGAAGCTGTTGCAAGAGAAGTTCATGCTACTCATGCAAGAATTGTGTCTGAATCTGAACCCGAGCCCACACAAAGAAGACAGTCTGGTATTGCTTTCAGAGATTCCTTTATTGTGTCAAAGAAGAGGTCTTCTGATTCGTCTAAGAAGCTCAAGGGTATTCAAACTCTTACTCCTGCTGAACAAGAGGCTGCTGACATAATGAAAGCTCTCAAGGAAAGCAAGAAAATGAGCAAGAGACAACCTGGAACTGGAGGCTCAAATGAAGGAACTGGTAACATACTAGGGGTTCCTGATGAGTCCACAGTCGTCTCTAAAGCCTCAAGTGAAGGAACTGGATCCAAGCCAGGGGTTCCTGATGAGGAAAAGCTAATTCTTGAGTGGGAAGCAGATGTGGACAGTGAACATTTTGACAGAGATGATAATGCTGGGGATGATAATAAGGAAACTAAGCCTGATCCTGAAGAAATATATAAGTAAAAGATGAACCAGGAAAAACTACTATGGAAACCGAAGTTGAATCCATGGTCACTGTTCCTATCCAACAAGTTTCTTCATCTGTTCCTTTACTGATACTTCAGTCATCGATCTCTCATCTCCTAAACCAGTATCTCCTCCCTGTCAAGAATCATTCATTACAACTTTCACCACCAACATCCGCACTACAGCAGAGCAGTTCAGTTCTTGAAATGGTCAAGTCACGGCTCTTGTGCAAATCAGTTCAGGACCTGCGCCTTCTTTGATGACTCCTGGATACATCAGTTCAGGACCCGTGCCTCAATTCATGGCTCCTGATCATAGCAGTTCAGGACCCGTGCTTCATGAAATGACGTCTGATCAAATCCGTTCAGACCTCACGCCCAATCGACAAGAGACGTCTGTTGACAATATCTCCTCAGACCTCGTTTCAAATAAACAAAAGGCGTCAGATTATGACATCTCTGGCCCCGTGCCCCCAAGGAAAAATGTTGTTTCTCTAGCAGACAATTACATCGTCTTGACAAGATGAATTTATCAATCCTTTCTGTACACCGGTACAAGAAATTGCTGAGTCTTCCTCATGCAATATTGATAAT